>NJDD01004337.1:132368-143992 GCA_002245505.1 Calephelis nemesis
GTATTTATATGGTTTAAAAAGAATTTATTTTTTAACTGATACGGAAAAAGGATTAGGTTATATGTTCGACTTCTATATTATTTATGTTAAGGGTTAATCGATTCCTGGTCCAATTTTGATCAAGTCTGGATCTTATCAGCTATTCCCAGTGAAATAGTAGTGGGTACCTAGTTTTTGTGTACCAAGATGATTTAGTTATTGTAATGGACGTCGATTTTTTTGCAGTTATACTGCGATTTAATTGTTAAAACAACCCAATACACGCTTATAATTGCATTACATAATATAGGTTTTTAATTTAATATTTGCTCGCAATTTTCCTTATCCGCAAATTATGTTAAAACGGCCAAATTTTTTAACTAATAATAATAAAGCCTCTTTATTTCCTTAACTTACATAGTTTTAACAAACAGTTTACTTTACTGAATTATATTTTAAAATTAAAGTTAAGGCCCCTGACGGGTATACGCCTCCTCCAACAGTTTCAAGGTCTCTCTCGATTTTGCTTTTGTCATCCAGTCATTTCCAGCGTATTTTTTAATCTTGTCCACCCATCGTTCTTTTGGATGTCCTCGAGCTCTTTTGCAGTGTGGACCTGCCCATATTGTGGTTGAATATGTCCATCTTTTGTCTGACATGCGTGCTATGTGGCCAGCCCATTTCCACTTGAGCTTTTTCATATGTTGTAAAGCATCTATAACTCCAGTTTTATTTTCTTATCTTATATGTTTTTGCTCTATCTTTCAGCCTAATATTTAAGATATTTCTTTCCATGGCGCGTTGCGTTTTTCGTATTTTGTCTGTCGCGTATTTGTTGAATATCCATGTTTGTGATCCGTATGACAAACAGGGTAGTAAACATCCATCCATAGCTTTCTTTTTTAGTTTTGTTGGTAGCTTAGACTTCAAGATTTCTTTTAGGCTCCAAAACTTTCCCCATGTCATATTTATTCTCCTGTCAATCTTGTCTTTGTTTCTTGAGGTTTGAAATTAAATAAATTTCCCTAGGTAAATGTAGTTGTCAACATATTCCAGGTTTTGTGAGTCGTTAACATATATAGGCGTTTGTGTGTCGTTAGTCATGACCTTGGTTTTTGTTGTATTTAGTTGTAGGCCAATATTGTTACTTATTTTGCAGAGTTCTGATAGCATTTCTTCTAGTTGTTTTGATGACTTGGAGAAGAGCACTATGTCATCAGCGAATCTAAAATTGCTCAGCCTTTTTCCATTTATGTCTATACCTTCATTTTTCCAGTGTAGATCTTTCATTATATACTGTAGTACCGATATGAAGATAGTAGATGATAGTGGGTCCTCTTGTTTTTTTGTTTGCTCTACATATTTCGAATGTTGGTCCAAATCGGTCGAGCTTTACGCCTCTTACGCTTTTGCTGTTAATTTTATAACTATGCAACCCATAAATGTTTTTTAATGTTACTTGCTATTCATAATTTTGATCTATCTTTACCTCTTTTTTCCCGTGGTGGTCCGGGCTCCTTTGCAGAATAGACAATATGCCTGCCAGGCAGCTCGTAAAAGGCGAACATAGGCTTATCGTCACTAACACTGTTACAACTAACTAGGTGGTCGAGTTTCGCAGCGACTCGTTCGGATTGGTACCACCGCCTTACCTATTCCTGCCGCCATAACGTCGTCGTCGTAGCCAGTAGTTACTTTTGCTCGATGCCGAACTTTCTCCGGTCGGCAACGCACCATTCCTAACTTTGATGTCTCTAGGCGGGGTGAAAATCACATAATATCATAAGAATAGAAAAAACGTATCTATTTGTTCTCGCGACGAAGAAAATTACTACAATAAAGCAAAAAACGTTGTTAGACATAGCATTTTGAAAGACAAGAATTTTAATTCAGATTTAATTTAACTAGTGGTCGCCCATTGGTCGAAATTCGACCATAACAAATTTTAACATCTTGTTGATAAGAAAGCTATCTTCATTTCTCAAGACCAACTACTTTGTTTCCCAACTTTATAGTGCGCCATCTGTGATCTTTTATCGTTATCATCAATATATTTGTTTGTGTGTGTCAAATGCATGGTAGTATGTGTAATGTTTTATTTATTGATTTAATGTACTTTATAATCATGATTATTGAAAAACATTAGCGTTCTGCACTTCTCCTACACATAAACTATAAGTGTGCCAAATTTTATGCTCCTGTGTCCGCGCAATTTTCGTAAAAAGGGGTCCAAAGTTTTCATAAAAACACTCCTAAATTAGAACTATTTTCAACTGACTTTTAAACAAAAACAGTTACACTCAGTACAGCTATATATATTTTTTTGTGGGTTACTTTTTTATTTGAAAGAAGTTCCTTTTCGGTTGGTTCTAATTTTTCCTAGTTTTTGAGTTAAAATTGACAATGTGTATGAATATTTGTTTTTTTTTTTTTACTTTTTGCAGTAAAACTGTGAAAAAGTAAAGAAAAACCTTTACACTTTTNNTTTAACATAAATTGTTTCTTGTCAAACTACAAAAATGATAAATATCTTGTAGCGCTTGTGCTTTATAAAAGGAAAGTTTGATGGTAGAAGTGAGAAAATGTATTTTTTATGTGCATTAAAAAAAATGGTGTAAACCACCCTTATCACTTAGTAATTTAAAAAAATGGTTTACGTCCTATTCTCAGTTCTACTACTACTACTAGTTCTACTACCATCTGAATATGCAAAATTTAATAAGAATCGGTCTAGCCGGTTCGAGGACATTTGTTACAAACATTGACACGAGAATTTTATATTATGATGTTTAATTTTAAACATCAGACATATAAAATTTATTAATGTTATGATTAAGTTTAATAACCGTTAACGTTAATCTCTGTATATTTTCTCATGCTAATTAGTTTAAGGGGCCACATACGCTAAAATACGTCAGCAGCAGCAGTTTACTGTTTTTTTTCATACAAAGCAATCATGGACCTTGCTGACAAAAATACACAAGATTAACATGAATATGCTTTACTAGACTAGTGTTTCCAAAAAACGATTCATTTCACTTTGCTCGATAGAAAAAAATCAAAAAGCTAACCCTTTTTTGAAAGCTTTTGCTTTCTGTCTACTTCAATTGTGAAAATATCGACACCAGATTTTACATAAACATAGATAAGTTACATAAACTATACCTAAAAGACAAGTGTTTCAGTTTTTATATGTTTTTTCAATTTACTTTTATAGTGTCAAAAATAGTGATTTGTCCCTTAAGACGTTTACTTTAGAGCGCCATTGTTCATAGTAATCATGGAACGGGGGAGCGCGGTGATTGGCTCTTCTGGCTGACTGAGTATGGGGCCTTAATTAATCAACTGTTGTGCTAACTAGGTAACATCGTTTTATATAATACCGCGACTTTGCACGCGTGTATAAAATTAATTTTCAACAGACTCTATTAAAGGAGGAAGATCTCATGTCTATTGTATGATTTTTTTTAATTAGGTATGTTTGTTACGCGAACACTCGGCCAATGGTCAACCAAATTTGGTGGTTCTTTTTTAGAAAAAGAGACACCAAAATTTCTTAATGTTTCTTTTTCTAAAAAAGAATTACCAAGAAATTACACAGAGGCGATACTAGAGAATATCGCCTCTGTGGTCTAGCAGTCCGGGTGTTGGACTTGACTGCATGAGGTCTCGGGTTCGAATCCCGGGTCGGCCAACAAACAGAAAATTGGGTTTTTCCAATTTTCTAATTAAAAAAAATGTTGGTCGGGATTGGAAATGTGCCCGGTTGGCGATAGACTTGCCACCTATCACATTATGGGACTTAGTGTCTTCGGCTAGTCGAGGGTGCCCTGGTTGTGCCTCTGCTTACTTCTTAGGGGATATGGGCGTGAAGATACTATATTTTTTTTTGAAGAAAATGGGTCATGGTTCATTCATTTTCACTAATAATTGGTATATAGTTACGTAAAATCCAATTCTCTTTTTGTTGGCCGACCCGGGATTAGAGACCTCATGCAGTCAAGTCCAACACCCGGACCGCTAGACCACAGAGGCGACGTTATAATATTAGTATGGATTAATGTATGTCTGGGCCTCTGTGGCTTAGCCGTCCCGCGTCGGACTTGACTTCTTGATATCAAGGGTTCGATCCCCGGGTCGGGCAGCCAAAAATTTAGAAAATGTTCATATATTTTCAATTTTCTAATAACAGTAACGTTGTCCGAGATTGGATATGTCGGGCACATATCCAATCGCTGTTGGAGATAAGCTTGCCACCTATTACATTGTGAGACTTAGTGTCTTCGGCTAGTCGTGGGTGCCCTCTTGGGCGATATGGGCTTGAAGGAACTTTAAGAATCAAATTAATTTTTGTCTTTATTTTCAGCTCGGTGAAACTCGTCCATCATCTTTCGGCCCAGCTACCTATCAGGACTTTAAGGAGATTCGCTCTCGATGCCTGTCAGAAAGTAGACTGTTCGAAGATCCTGAGTTCCCTCCCATCGACCGCAGCTTGTACTACAAGGAACGACTGGACAGACCGATAACATGGCTGAGACCTGGGGTAAGATTACTATTTTTCGTTTCACTTGAATTATGGGAGATGCTTTTAAAAGAAGTTTCACTACACAGTGTAAAATAAAGCCGCTTCCTCTGTCCCTATATCCCTTTGCATGCTTAAATCTTTAAAACTACGCAACGGATTTTGCTGCGGGTTTTTTTAATAGATAACGTGCTTGAAGAGAAATGTTTACTTTATAAACGTGCGAAGCTGGGGTGGACCAACTATTTCGCCGCTCCGGGCAAAATAATATTTGCCGCCCTTTACCCATGCGTTATAACAACGTGCGTTACAACGAGTAATGAATGTAAAAGAAGCTAGGCAAATTTGCAAGGATCTTGATAAGCAAGGATCTTCACGCCCATATCCCCGAAGAGGCAGGCAGAGGCACAACTCACGACTGGTCGAAGATTTAGAAAAAGAAAGAAAGATTTAGAAATTTGGAAAAACAAAATTTTCTTTTTGTTGCACGACCCGGGATTCGAACCCGGGACTTCATGCAGTCAAGTCCATCACCCGGACCGCTGGACCACAGAGGCGATACGTGTTTATTGATATTACCCCTAAAGGGATTTGGCGTGAACATAAGTGTCTAGTTATTTAGTAGAAACTGATGAGGTCAAAGATGGAGAATATAATAAGTCAGCCTATTCACTCGTGCTTTGAAGATGTTTAAACTGTGATTCTCCGAAATGTTGCTTTAGGAAGCGAATTCCAAACTTTTGATGCCTATAAAAAATCACTCATTTAATTGTTTTTTTTCCTTCTTGGAGTAAACATCTTCAAGAGTCAGAGTCAACTGACAGTCTTAAGTATTTACCACTTCTCTGAACTCCTTAAATCTGAAGAAGGTAGCCTTCAAAGAGAGGCATACTTTATGAAACAAATGTTTCCCTTAAAGTAAGAGATAATCACCGCCTTTATTCTACATAACAGGGATTCGAGTAGATGAAGTTAGTCTCAAAACCTGATTGATTTTTTGAAAACCTGAAGTTTAAACTTACACATCGAACAAAGGCACTTCAAAGGCACGCACGAAATACAAATGTTGGTTATTTGTTGTTATTTATCCGTGTGGAACTGACCTATTAATGTCAGGAGAAAAAAAAAGAAAAAAAATGTCAGGAGAGATGTCAAAAATTGAAGGCTATAATGTACCTTTAGGAATCTACAATTTTTTTACAATACTAGCTTCCGCCCGCGACTCCGTCCGCGCGGATATCGGTCTTCGCGTGATAAAACTGAATCATTTTCTAGGATAAAAATTATCCCATTTTATGTCTAGAATGATAAGGTATAATTATACAAAGTTTCATCGAAATCGAACCGTTAGTTTTCACGTGATGCCTGAACATACAGTCAGACATACAACATTTTTTTAATCACATATTTGGGTTTGGTATCGATCCAGTAACACCCCCTGCTATTTATTTTTTCAATATTTTCAATGTACAGAATTGACCCTTCTACAGATTTATTATATGTATAGATATATATAGATTCGTAATAATTTTCACAGGAAATCACAGAAGATCCCCAGCTTTTCGTGGAAGGCTACAGTCGTTTCGATGTCCAGCAAGGGGAGTTGGGTGACTGCTGGCTTCTCGCTGCCGTTGCCAACTTAACCCTGCATAGGAAGTAAGTTGTAGTTTTGGTCAACGTGAGTGGTTCACGTTAGCACAAAATTTTAGACGCATGTTTAAATAAACACTGTCTAAAATTGACATTCAATAAATAACATACTCTTGAATAATTTGTTTCAATTTTCTGGAAATTCTTTTTTGTTACAAGTAATTTATTTAAGTCATTTTGTTTTTGTTTGTTTTCTCAAAGTTTGTTTACTCCGTTGAAGAGATATCTCGTACTATATCAACTTTTACATCGTAACTTGGCTGGATACACATTGTAGACTTTCTAGCAACTGCGTTTGATGCATTTTTTTGTTTTTATTTTATTTTTACTAGCTTTTTTTAATAGTAACTTTTAAATTGATAATTGATTTCGTTATTTATTGTTTCAACAACTATGAAGAAGATTTAATTGTTAAAAAAAACACAATTACTATTATTGATTAAGAGTAAAACAATCATAGGAAGCCTGTCTCTCTAATAGGAGTGCTCTAGACAGACTTAGGTCCGTTTAAATGTTGCTTTAATTTTATATTTTCATTTAAATTTAATTTTCTGATAGCCACAAAGGATTACTAAGTACATAATATATCTGCCAACTATGGCAGTACATATTTAATGTATATCACCTCTTTGTGACATATGACGCAATTTTATTTGCATAATGTACTTCACTAATTTAACTGCAGTTTTAATTAAATGTTATATGCCTAACATATCAATATATTTTTATTTCCAGATTGTTCTTCCAAGTGGTACCAGATGATCAGAGCTTCGATGAAGATTATGCTGGCGTTTTTCATTTTCGGTAAGTCCTGTTAAATCTATTACAGTAACAGTCTTATAAACGTGGACTAAAATACTCCAAGGTTTAAGTTAACACTATAGTTTATGACACTGTAACAGACTGTAACCATAAATCTCGCCATGGGGGACAAGGATTAAAAAAAATATATAAAAACATCAAATCATTAATGGGCGACTCCTGACGGCAACATTATATCTACAGTTGTAAAAACAATGACAGTTTACTTACAATTAAAAAATAGGAACATAAATAAAACTAGGTTTCGGACAGATAACGTAAACAACACTTTATTTTTAAAAGCTATGTATGTTTAATATGAACTTGGCTGACACACTGCCACGTGTCTAGAGTTTTAATACAATTTTGCGATATACATATTTAAATATTTTGTGCTGTATTTCAACTAGTCAAGTCTAAGCAAAAGACTTGAAACCACTAGTTTCAGTTCAAATATCGATTTTTTTTTTTATGATATTGGAAGGCAAACAAGCAGACGGATTTAATGATGGTAAGAAATTCACGCCGCCTAGAGACACCAAAGGTGGTAATGGTGCGTTGCCAGCCTGGGGCCGGGATGTTAGGCCTCGAGCAAAAGTAAGTTTACCGGCTACCTTACCCTCCGAACCGGAACACGTCATGACGTTATGACGTTATGGCGGCAGGAATAGGTAAGGCGGTTATACCAATCCGGGCGAGTCGCTGCTAAACTCTACCACCTAGTCAGAATTCACGGTGTTAGTGTCGGTGAGCCTTTGCTCGCCTTTTACGAGCTGCCTGGCAAGGAAGGCAGATGGTCTATTCTACAAAGGAGCCCGGACCAACACGGGGGAAAACCACTATAATTACCACTATACCAACAATTGGTAGCAAACATGTCTAGAGTCATTACTTTCAAAGCTGTTGGAGTGTGCTCTGCCAAGCCCACACTTTACACTAACAATGTTTATGCACAACTAGGGATGTGGATATTGCATCATAGTTTTTTTGCATTTGCAACTTTTTTAATTTGCATTTTCAACCTTGTTTATTTATTTTTTCTTTCTACAGAAACAAAAAGATAAACGAAAAATAACTAGACCCATCTAGATAATAAATGACCTATGGTAGCAATTTTTTTTACAAACCTTTGTGCTTCTTAAACTCTTTTCTAACTCAATATTGTATTATGTGTTTAGTCAGTAATTAAATTAATAAAAAACTGTTTGCCTTAAAATTATTCCCATTCGATTGTTTGCCAACTGTATTATACAAATTGTGTTCAAACCAACAAAAATGCATTCACCTATCGTAATATGGGTCCTTGAATCATTTACAGTTTAGTTGTATCTTTTTTATTCCTTTCATAAGTTGTTTTTTCTAGGAAAAACGGTTAGTGGTTACTATGATTTTTTAATATCTTTTTAAAAGGTGTACTGTGAATATGCGTAGAAATGAGTACGGTAGGTACCCGGGGAGACCAAGGCTGACATTTCACGATCAGGGGGGTTACCATAACCTCTTAAAACAGTATTATTTCAATAATACTTATTGTCATCGGAAAAAGACAACCTTATGACGTATTCCATAAAGTTGCTTATAAAGGCGGTCATTTAGCAAGATGGAAATAATACTGCTACAGATCTATCGGATATTATCCGAGGGTGGTGTCAAGAGTCTCCGAAACCGGCGTGTTTGTATGAAAAGGGTAATGAATGTGAAGGAAGCAAGACAGGTTTGTCAGGATCGTGAGGTCTGGCACTCGATACTCTCTGCCTACCCCGTAAGGGACTTGGCGTGAAGATATGTATGTATGTATGTATGAGTACGGTAATCTTATCGATTAGTGTTCCTAATGAGTTTTTAGCTAACTACAAATATTAGTACAGTAGGACCATTTAAATTATGCGCTTCGGCTATATTCGTCAAACTTCGGAAATCCGGATTTATTTTAAAGATACATTATCTATATAAAGTTGTTATTACACATAGTTATGTGTTAATCATATCGCTTTAATTTAGATTAGGTCAGCCAATTTACTCGTAAATATAAAAGTGTAACGTGTAAAAAGACTAAAAAGTGTAAAGCCGAAGCGCATAATTAAAATAGTAGTACTGTACAACTATTGAAAGCTAACACCAAAATGATAGTTATTTCTGTCACACATGTCAATTGCACCTATAGGTATCTTTAAATTCGTTACATTTAGTTCTAAAACATGATACACTATTTTTCGAAAACTATCACATTGTCTTTAATTTAATTTGTACTTTGTAATTTTATCTGGAAATTTTATTGTCAGATTTCAAGATGCTTACTACGTTTGTCGTTCATCCTCAAAGTTAATGTTTTTTTGAAGTTATACTTCTTTTGGCGCGTTAGGAAAAAATGATGATTGTAGTTTTTTACGATGCGTGCGCACACCGTCACGAAAAACCGACATGATGAAGTTAGCTATAGATAACATTTTAGTTTTTCAAAAAAAGGTACCAACAAAGTAAAAGTAATTTCTATGGTTAGTGTCATTTTGTCTACAAATGTAAAATAAGGCAAAAGATAATTTTTTTAAAAGGATTTTTATCCTATCACGCCGAAGAAGTATAACTTCTAACGCGTGTACATAAGTAGACACATATTTTTTTTATGTAAGACTTCGTATCGCTTGACATTAACAGCTACTTAAAGATTTTTTTTCCTATTTTCCTATTTTTAGACTAAAGATAACTTACTATTAAGCTGAGTAATGAATTGCAGCGAGTTGTTTCGTAATCATCGATATGTCGGTAATAATGTTTGCATCCCTACGGATGGTCAAATAGGCACAGGGTCATTAAAAACAATCGACTAAAACACTCCAAAACATTCCACTCACTAGTTGCCTCATGTGTAGTGTTGTAGTTTTTATAAATTGTTTTATTTCTTATTGTTATAACTTTGGAATGATTAAAAAGTTTTGTTACTAGATTACCGGGTAATAGAGTCATTACATCCCAAATCCAAAAATAACTACTTAATTTTGTTTCACACTTATGAAATAGCATAAACAAAACGATTGTGCATTTTTTGGTGTCTAAACACACAGACAGACAGGTTAATGACATATTGGTAACCTGATTTAAGAAAGTGCTTTCCGTAAGTTGGCCTATCAGTTACCTTACCCTCCCAAACAGGAACACGACAATGGTAAGCCAAGTAGTAATACTTGGCGGACTTTACCATCTGCACATCTGATTCCGTATCTTTTTAGTGATGATCACTGGGTAAAGTGTACATCAAACAGCTGTCAAATGAAGTGTTATGATTTTAGTATAATATGTGTTGACTAAACTATGTCCCTGCGAACTTTGTACCTAAGGGATGCAACATCGTTCATAAACAAGATGGATATTATGATATCGATGTTTTTGAAAATGAAACATCGATGTCGAAAATATCGATGTTTATGAACGATACATCGATGTTTTATAAAATATGAGCAGAGTTGACGTACGGCTATGGTATAGTGAGAAAAAGCTATTTTCTATATAGATTAAATTAGATTCGTTTTAGTTATTAAAATTCTGTAATTTCTGTACATATACTTATATTTTAAATAAAACAGTTGTAATGTACCAGCATATGAATAGTGGAATTTGGCGAAAACAGCATATGAATAGTGGAACAATAATAAAATATGTTAATAAAAATAATTTGGTGAAAATGCACAAACACCAACGTCGGAGCTGCACATTGACGCCAAACATACAGCGGTTCATTCTTTTTTTCACTTTAATCTGAGAGTGAGAAAAAATAGAAAATACAATGGCGTGCGAGTGAGTAGGATTGTAATATGTAGAATATTTACAATCAAAGGGATGGCACTGCAATAGAACATCGCTCATAAAACATCGTTGATACTGAACGATGTATCGATGTTTTCTTTTTGTTTATGAACGATACAACGATGTTTTAAAACATCGATGTTTCGTTTGTATCCCTATTTGTACCGCCTTTGAAGTACATTTCTAATAAATATTGTACTATTCAGGGCTAAGACGAATCCGAAAAACCAACTATCTATAAAATTGATAGATCTCGAGTTGTATGTATTGTAACAAGCTGACTTTCTTTTATACCTAATTTCAGCTATCCCGGCGAACTTTGTTCCGCCCGTTCAGTTTGTACGGGGAAAATTAAAAATGTTGTTTTTCCCAGTTTCCTCATAATCGAACAGGATAACATGTATCCTATGTCCTTCTCCTGGTTCTAAGCTACCTCCCCACTAATTTTCAGCCTATTCGGTTGAGCCGTTCTTGAGTTATAAATAGCGTAACTAACATCACTTTCTTTTATATATATAGATATGTAATGTTACATATGCAATGCTATGTTACAGATTCTGGCAATATGGCCGGTGGGTAGACGTGGTGATCGACGACCGTCTCCCGACGTACCGTGGCAAACTGGTGTTCCTCCATTCTGCTGAGAGGAATGAATTTTGGAGCGCTCTGCTGGAGAAGGCTTATGCCAAGTGAGTAAAGTGGTCATTTTTATATACCTGATACTGATCATAAATAATCCTATCCTATCATATCCTATAAACACCAAAGATGTTGCAGGTGCGTCGCCATCTTCGATAGTAGAGTAGAAATAAATCGACGCGAGCTTTTTACAAGTTTGTTGATAGAAGAGCAGTTCGATATTTTTGTATTT
>NJDD01004340.1:0-15043 GCA_002245505.1 Calephelis nemesis
CGCACACGAGCTCCAAGTAATTTTTTTTAATTTTTTACTATAGACATAGATACCTTACAGAATTGACGCCTTTCTTTTCATATCTGGCGGGGTCAGGGGGTTATGCAAACGGTGCTAATATATGCCTGCTTTCATTGTCTATGTGTTTGATACGATCACAACTTCGCACACGAGCTCCAAGATTTTTTTTTTCTTCTATAGACATAGATACCTCACAGAATTGACGCCTTTTTTTTCATATCCGGCGGGGTCAGGGGGTTATGCAAACGGTGTTAATATATGCCTACATTCATTGTCTATGTGTTTAATGAGATCACAACTTCGCACACGAGCTCAAAGTATTTTTTTTTAATATTTTTCAATAGACACAGATATTTCACAGAATTGACGCCTTTTTTTTACATCCGGCGGGGTCAGGGAGTTATGCAAATTATGTCAATATATGCCTACATTTATTCTCTATGTATTTAATAAGATCACAACTTCGCACACTAGCTCCAAGTATTTTTTTTTTCAAATTTTTTCTATAGACATAGATACCTCATAGAATTGACGCCTTTTTTTTACTTCCGGCGGGGTCAGGGGGTGTAAACGGTGTAAATATATGCCTTCATTCATTGTCTACTTATTTTGTTTAAATACAACTTCGCACACGAGCTCGAAGCATTTTATTTTTTAATTATTTCTATAGACATAAAGCCACACAGGACCCCCCATTTTTTTCATATCCGGCGGGGTCAAGGGGTCATGAAAATTGTTTCAATATACACCTATGCCTTTTCTTAACATATCTTATGTATATTTGGGGTTGCACATCGTATGGAAATGAAAACACAATATTTTTTTGAAAATGTTGTCGATAAAATGTTAATAACTTCACCAAAATCTAAGTTTTTTCAGATTTTACCTAACCTTTTTACACTGAAAACTAAAGAGGTCACGTAAGCCTTGATCAGCGACTGTCAAAGTAAAGAATAGTTGAATTTTGTTTTACAACATTTGTATGAAAGCGGGCCGCATTGTCGCTCCCCTAGAGAGGCTAATTTTCGAGGGGCTAACTTCACCTTCATATCTTAGAGCGTATCCACGATTACGACCTGATAAAATGCTTTTCAAAATGCTTCTTACAAAAGAACACTTTGTTAAGTTCATCAACACTTTTGTGTTCACCGCCAAACACGCACTGTAACCGTTTTTGGAGTCCTATCTCAGTCTTTGGAAATTTGAAAAATTTTACATTACGTTTACGGTAACAACCCAGAACACATCACTTGGTAGACATTGTGAATTATTACAGTTTAAAAGACTTATTACAGTTATATCTTAAGAGATAGGCACGGAAATAAATCAATGCAATACGTTTCGATCAAGACTAAAACCAGCAAAACTAACTAAAACTGACTAAAACAATAATAGACAAAAAATGACAAGCTTAATAACTTGTCAAGACGATGTCACACGCAACTGACGTTTTGATATTTATGTCGAAACTAAAAAAAAAAATCTATCAGAATCGTACTGAGCGTACTGAGCCTCTACCATGAGTTTGTATAGATTAAGTAATTAAGTACTAGAGGCTCTGTTTAAAGTTTTCGTACAAATAATTGACAGCGACGGTAGCGAGTGTAGTAAAATAGACAGGCCGTAAACTCATGGCCCTGGATTACCATAGTTGAACTGTCGACAGCATTGAACTACAGGGCCCTTACCATGAGTTTTGTGAAAATTTTCCACGAAAATTTTGTGATTTCTACTTACGACCTGGCTACGTTTTATGGACGTACGTGACAATGTGTTAAATACATAACAAATCATTAATTACATCTCGATTATTAACAGCAATTTGGTTACAATTTACTTGACTACATCTTACTTATAATATGTTAAATGTATATTTTAATCAATAAATATGTAAGACTATTATGTGTTTCATTTACTTAAAATATGGAAGAAAATAGCAATAATTCGAGAAAAAGCAAATAGAGGCACGAGGTATATATACAGTAGTACATATATAGAATTTATATTTATGCATATATACGTAGCAAACAGTAGGTCCAGCATTGCGCAGTAGATGGCAGTGATCAACCACATTAGCTGATGTCTCTAGTGCTGCCGACTAAAACGTAGTGATTATATTCTCTTTGCTGCCGACTGACGAACAAAATTTTAGCTTGTAGCAGTATACTCTGACAGTTCTTTTTTTTTAAATACTAATGGCATATAAGCAAAAGTTTAAAATCGTTATGCCTATTTTGTCGCTAAAAAAAGTAGCCTTTTCTAATCGATTCTTATCTTATTTAAAAGACTAGATTCAAAATACGGTTTTGCTTGCTTTCGTATAGCACACATAGTATCATAATATTTATTACTACTAGAAATGTCTCTAAGGAAAGAAGCATAATATTTTAGCAGAAACATTACTAAATTTAAGCTTTATTTTGGGTATTTTAAATAAAAAGACAAAGTTACTTATTAAGACGTTTATATTTTTTTTTTAATTTTTCAAATGCCTTTTTTTGCATTGCTGGTAACAATCTATGTTGAAGACGTAATACTACGTGACTAATACTACGTATTGCCTACTTAGTACTTCTTTACACTTTACTTTATTTTTTTAAAACTTTTTTTTTAATTAATTTGCCCCTTTGTGGGGCCGGCTAAGACCTTTAGGCCATGCTGCCACGTCTTCCGTTTTTATTAATTCTTATGCAGTCCTTAGTCACATGTCTTTCATATTTTTTTTAGGTTAATTTGCCCCTTTCTGGAGCCGGCTAAAAAACGTAGTGATTATATTCTCTTTGCCGGCTAAGACCTTTTGGCCATGCTGTTTAAAAGTCATTTCCTTCACTAATACAAAAGTTATTTGAGTCCTTAAATACGTCTTTAGTTTTAATTTCTTGTTTATATATTTGTTAATTTGTTTTATAGTACGTCACATCCTTGAATTATGATTATTTTCACACAAATTATAAAACCAAAATTCTGAACACCAAAATCATCTTCTTTCATGATGGTGCCAAAACTTCTACGTCAGTGCATAAAATATTTTTATTATCATTATTTTTACCTCTCTATACTTTATACTAGTCTTATATTATGTAATAAACCCATATCTTAATATTTCATGTGTTTTTCCCGTTTCGTCTTCAATTTCCTTTCTTGTTCAGGCCTCTACCTCTTCTGTCGTGATAGAACACTACAATAGTCTTTGGGACCGTTCAAGTATTACGTGAGCAACATGTGAGAGGCGGAGGGTCTTTACTTTGCTTATTTTGAATGACATGGGGTTAGGGGAATCTAGATGATGATTACGTCATCGGTAGTTATTTACTTTTCTACACGAATGTCAACCCTAACATTGTCTTTGCTAGAAAACTAAACGCATTTTCTTGGATTCCCGGAAATAATGGATACATTTAGGCAATCGCTTTAGACCCGAGTAGGGGAACTATTACATCGTTAAAAAAAACAATAAATTTATTGACAAAATATGTTTACGTAAGCATGGGGGAGGGGGTTAGAGCTTTGCTTACTTTTGCTGAAGAGGGGGATGGGGGAGGGGTAAGTAATTGTAATAAATCTGCTTACGTAATACTTGAACGGCCCCTTTCACTAGTATAGTTTATTTAATAAATCACATTTAAACACAACTAAGTAATTTACACTTAAATTAGTTTACAAATTATACATTTTTACATTATATTACATATTTTTAACTTAAAGATTGGAGGGAACCCTCGAAAAGCGCGCCTTCCCTCTCCGACCGTTCCCGCCAACCTTTTTAGTTTATTTTTTCGTTTTAAGTTAATTTGCCCCTTTCTGGGGCCGGCTAAGACCTTTAGGCCATGCTGCCACGTCTTCCGTATTAATTATTTCATCATTAGTCACATGTCTTCCGTTAATTATTCTTATACAGTCATTAGTCACTATTTACAAAGTCACGTCAGGCTCTTGAGTAAAGCGGCGGTCACTTTACAAAAGCTCACTGTGGGAGATTTGGCGGCAGCGAGGAAATTCACGATACACTAATTTCTTCATGATTATTTCATTTGTGCACGTTCACTGAACAAAACTAAACTAATTCCCACCTAAATTAACTAATTTCACTCAATATAAACACGAAAATCAATAATTATGAAAAAATACGACCATCTTCATTCACGATGGCGCCAAAAAATTTCTTTTTTTTTAGTTTTATTTACCCCTTTCTGGGGCGGGCTAAGACCTTTTGACCACCCTGCCACGTCTTCCGTATTAATAAATAGGTAGGTAGCTACTTACAACTTATCTGAATTTACCATGAATTGACGGGGATTTTTTTAAGTCGTTCGCAGACGGGAAAAAGGATAATACCAAGCATAGACAGCACCTTTAGACAGAACTTCAAGTATATGCATTTGTTTTTTGAATGACTAATGTGTTACGCCGCCTCTTCACAATGGGCGATGATGGCCCGTCATAGAATATGCGATGATTGCCTTTATGATTGCGCTACCGTCCACACAATCGAGCATTACTCATTTGTGAATTGGTACGAGACGGACGTCTCGACCTATTTTAATTTATTTACAAAATTGTGTGGTAGCTATTTCCAGTAGGGTAATGTTGGAGCTTTAGCATCACTTATTTGCTTCGCTTGAACGCCATTCAGTAGCCTGAATATAAAAAAATACCTCTTGAATTTCTCAACATTTTTTTTAAATATAGGTGGTATTTCTGTTTTAATTAAAAAAAACTTGTGCCAGAGAGCACCGCTGCTGCAGATAATTAAAAAATGTTATTGTCAGAATTGAGGAAATAATTTTATAACTTGCAAAATCATTTTGTTTGATTGATGATTTGTAAAAAAAAATATTATTGCACTATTAATGCAATGCAGTTTATATTTATAAACCAACCGAACAATATCATGGTGTACAAAATCAGATCACAGTTTTGTAGTAACTGTAGTAATCAGAAGATAGCACTGTTTTGTTGCCCATTAAAGGCTGATTTTACCGACCATATTAAATTGAAAACCAAGTTTAGTAAAACTAAATTCTGTGTTAATGAGTTCAACTATAGGTTATGATTCCGTTGATAAGTTACTGCAATTAAAATTAACATTGACAAAATTCTCTTTTTGTATGTATCTGCTTACTATTTAATATAGCTTAATAATAAGATATTTACAAATGTTTTCAGCAATGAAATTTTTATAAACTAAAATTGACATGATTGACGCTCTTGACAATAATCTCAACTTGTTTTTACGTTGATCTCGTTAAAAGTTGATTGTAAAATCCAGTCTGTCTATAATAAAAAAAACGTCTACTTAAAAGTAATCTCAAATCAATGCTAACTTGATTTACCGTCGTCAGTTCGGTTTTATGAGACTTCAGAATTAGAAGACAGTAATAATTCAAGTAATGTACTGGTACTGATATAATTTTCTGAATGTTAGCTGTTATGAATTGAATGAAGACCGCCTATGATTGAACTTGAAAGAAGTAACCGTTACTTTAACTCTAACCACACATCTACAATCTGGGTGCAACTGTTATATACTTAAAAGACGGCTGTTGGTCGCATTAGTAGCTATCGACGAACTTTAAGTTAATTACGACACAAGATTTAAAAAAATATATATATAACACTATTTATAAGTTTTTTAAAATAGCAATCAAAATTGCGAATTTAATGTTTTTTAGTGTCTTTTGACCTTTTTCCATTCTTTCTTTATAATGTTGTAATTTAAAATTTTGTTACAAATTTATAAACTACAATATCACGCTGTAATTGCTACTTATTTTCAAGATGAATCATCTATCAATGTCTAATTTAGGCTGTCTGTCTAACGATATAACGCTGATTGCATTACTAAATATGGTAAATTAAAATAAATTAATTAAATTGTAAATTCAAGCTATAAATTTTTAGTAAGTACAAGTCGTTAACAACTACATTTTATTCAGGTCATTTAGAGTTTTATGAAACATTACTATGTTTGAATGTTTTATAACAATATTTTGTTGATAATCATAACACACATGAAACCGAAACCCTTAACTCTAACGTTGACTCTAACATGGCCTATCAATCCTATTATATTCCAATATGTTTCAGCTCGACTAGCTTACATCAGTTTTTAACCGACTAAAAAAAGGAGAAAGCTGCAGTTTCTATACCTGTACATATATTTTTAACGGATTTTAAAACATTTTATTGTTTGAAAAATCAGGGATAAAGTCCTAAACTATTTTTGTATCATCATTGGCCCGGGAGAATTAATTGGTCTTACCGCGAATCTGTTTTCACGGATCTACAAGGCTAGTGTATAAGAGTTTCAAGCCGAGCAAATTGTTGTCGGATTCATCTGTAAAAAGAACTCGCCAAATAAATTTTAACATTTTAGATCAGCCAAATAATACTGAGTTGACCGAAAAAAACATCACTTCTCACTAGTTTCTGTTGTAAACATCTACTTAACCCTTATAAAATATGGACACAAATGTAATATTTGTTGTATGCGATATTCTAAATATCTAAATAAGAAATCCAGAATATTAAAAAGTTTAAATGCAAGAGCCCCTATATTACACTACTGAGTACTGACAAATATCGACGATCATGTGGACGCACCGTCGATCGTGGCCCGAATTTTCTTCGATGATTGTCCGAAAAACCGACACAGCGGTGATCACGCTCGATTACAATCCAACATGGCCGCTCACAGGCGATGCGCCCCGGCCCAAAACGCTCCGCCCCATCAGCAGTGGGCGCTATCCTTAAGGCTGGATTTCACCGTCGAATTTAAACGCTATCAACTTAAAAACTCGTCTAGACGATTGCAAACAGCGTTAATTATGTCGATGTTAGTGTCCAATGTAATTTAGTTATTGTAAATATTTTATTGTTAAAATGTTTCAAATGGTAAGCAGACATTCAAGAAATAAAAATTTTGTTAATATTAATTTTAATTGAAGTAACTTATCATCGGAATCATAACTGGTAATTGAACTCGTTTACACTGAACTTAGTTTTGGACTAGGTTTTCAATATGGTCAGTAAAATCAGACCTCAGTGAGCAACAAAACTTTGTTATCTTCTGACTGCTACAGTAACTACAAATTTGTAATCTGATTTTGCTTGCCACAATATTACTCTTTCGATTCATAAACACAACCTGCAACGCATTAACTAGTGCAGTAATATTACATTTCTTCTTACAAACACAACAGTGAGAGTTGAGACTCTCTGGCACAACTCTTTTTACTTAAAAGAGAAACCCCAATTTCATGTTGAAAATTTTTTTTTGTTACAACCTTGAAACCTAGAGAATTTACCCTATTTTATGTCAAATTTAGTGTATTTTTTTGCGAGGTGGTATCACTGGCGCTGGTAGCTTTTGTTGTATTACTATTTACTGTGTTGTAGGTATTAATATTTAATTGATCTTCGTAAATCGTAATATTTCAGATTTTTAGAGAAATGCAAATTACAAAATATGTCCCCTGATAGCTTAATGGGTAGTAATATTATTTTAAATAATAAATAAAATTCTATTTCCCTGGCGACAGCTACATGAAGCTAATTGACTATTGATGAAAATATAAAAATCAATAGCGAAATTGTTCCGTCAAGTGTAAAATGACAACAAATGAGAATGCAGAACGAAGTATCAGCACTCTTGAATGCGGTGAAGAAGTATTTATTGAAGTCAAAATGGAACCTCTCGATCATATCCATGATCAACGTGAAGAAAACACAAACTCACAAGATATGAAAACGGAATTTCAAAATTGTGAAACTCTAGCAGAGACTGAAGATCCTTCAAAGGAGACGGAAGTTATAAATTTTCAGAGTGGTGAGTTTAAGGTTGACACCCTGATTTGTAGGCCCAGGTCACCTAGCATTGCGGTAAAACTTTACAATATGACCCGTCGAATTAGTAGGTTTTTTTTGGAGGGGGGGTAGGAGGGGGTAGGGGGAGTGCCACCCTAAAAGGGTGGTCGGAGGAAACCCCCCTTTTTGAGATATAAAATAAATAAGTTTAAGGTTATGTCAAACAAAAAAATGAATTAACAACTAAAAATACGGGTTAATATGTACTGGAAGGAGAGGGGGGGAAGGAGGAGTACCCCCTAAAAGGGAGAGCCGAGAAAACCCCCCCTTTTTAAGATATAAAACAATAACAAAAATTGGTTAGCATCTATTTATTGTAGGAAGGCTCTTCGCTCTTATGAAAAAAAAAATTAACTTAACCTAACCAACTGTCTTTTCTGGGTAGGAAGGCTCTCCTCTCTTATGAAAAAAAAAATTTAACTTAACCTAACCAACTGTAGTCGTTTCTGGGTAGGAAGGCTCTCCGCTATTAGGAAGAAAAAAATTTAACTTAACCTAACCAACTGTAGTCGTTTCTGGGTAGGAAGGCTCTCCGCTCTTATGAAAAAAAAAAATTAACTTAACCGACAGACTTACCTAATCTCCTCAGCATAATAGTTAACTCTCCTTCCGGATGACCCAGTTTACAATATTTCATAAAATAATTAATTAATAATTATAATTACATGTAAAAAAAACTCAAAATACAGAAAATAATTTAATGATAATTGACACTATTGTCACAAAAAGGCTGACTAGACTCAACAACTCGAAAGTTTTGGGCCGAACATACCGAAAAAAAATAATTTTTAGTAATTTGGAAATTTCAATAATTAATTTCTCAAAAACTAGAGATCTCCTCCGGTTGAAAATTGGTATTGAGGGTGAGGCTCCTTTACCCAAGACCTATCCACCATAAAATCCTCAATGCCCAAATCGACGGGTCATATTGTAAAGTTTAGCCGAGAATTGGATGACAATGGTGTTTAACGCTAATGTTCTTCTATGTCAAATGACAGCAAACAAGCAAGCAGCTTTGCTAACAGTAAGATGTGATGTAGGTGTGTCTTTGTTCTGTAACTGGGGCGCTAGGCCAATTATGTAAGTCTACCATGTTCTCTGAACTGGAACATGAAATTAGCTATGAAAGCAGTAATAATAGATCTGGTGGATTCCTACACTGAGAAGCTGCTACACAACACTACCACCAGTGTTCTTGTTGGTAATGACCTGTTCCGCTTTAATTCACCTTTTATGAGCTGCCAGGCAGAACAGCCTGTTCTGCCATCTGAACAGATGGTTCATTCTGCAAAGAGGACTCAGACGAAAATGGAGGACTTAATTACTAAAACTAAAAATTATATCAGATAGATTGTAACTTCACATATACATTGAACTGACTCTCCTTGTTTAGTGATAGGAACAAAAGGCATGGTTCCCCACTGTTACGGCATCCTAAAAGTGAGGGTGACTGCTTTGGAATAAGTTTAATTGGATCTCTGAATTACCACCAATGTTACATTTGAAACATAATATTTTAACAATAGAGTCTTCTTGCTTTAGAGCAGTCTCTGTCAGGTAACCATAGAAATACATGTATGGATTCAATACATATTCAATAAATACCCACATCAAATGTACATATCTATGTTAAGCACACAAAATCCAATACCTGTCAGGAATTGAACTGAAGTCTCATGATTATTAGGCTTGTACTCATCTTGATATATTTTTATTTATATGAAAATTACTTGCACTGTTTCACTTAACATATTTAAAAAAAAAAATATGAAATAACATTAGTGAAAACGTTTTGCAGCATCTTCAGGGCTATGTTAACTTATAGTAAGCTAGTTCATCAGTTAACAGCCAAAAACAAAATTTTGGTGGTTAATGTTGGTACATTGTGATCTTAGTATAATACTTGTAAAAAAATAATTAAAGGTAAACAAGCGCAATGGTGACAATTCAAAATGAATTTATTACCTTAATCTAAAATAATTCTATGTATTAACAAGCCAGCTTGCATTGCCTGGAAGAGATTGCTGACTTGGCGATAAGACCGCCTCTGTGTATCTTCTTAGTTTAATTTTTTTTAATGTATTTGTAATTTCTTTGTATTTGGTGCACAATAAAGGGTTATTGTATTGTATTATCATTACTACAATTAATACTAAATATTTAAATTATATAATGAACTAAAACTAAACCTGTAAGTTACTAAATGTTCAAATGTGGCAAAAATTCGAAACAATCACAATGTTTTTAATGTCAATACTAAAAGTTGATGTTTAAGTACTTATGTTTGTGTATGTTTTGCAGCGCTTTAATTATTAATGGATTTTGTACAATTTTCAGATGATCCTCTAAGTTTCCTGGAAATTTGTGAGGATGAAAATATTGATGCTGAAGATGCACTGAAGACAGTAGAAAAGGAAGATGGGCTATATACATGTAATATTTGTAGCAAACAATTTAAAAACAAACAGAATTTTAATTTTCACTTAAAAAGTCATACTAATAATTCTTCTTACGTGTGCAATGTATGTAATAAGAGCTTCAGCAGATCTTATCTTTTGCGTCGACACAACATGATACATACTGGAGTCAAACCTTATAAATGTGAAATATGTGAAAAGTCTTTCAATCAGTCTTTTACTTTGCATCAACATAGAATGACTCACACTGGAGTAAAACCATATCAGTGTGATATATGCCAAAAGTGTTTCAGTCGAACAACTCACTTGCAGCAACACAGACTGATTCATACTGGTGACAAACCGTATAAATGTCATCTATGTGATAAACGCTTTACACATGCACCTAGTTTGAATCGACACATACAGACTCATAGTGGACAGAAACCTTATGAATGTGAAGTGTGTAAAAAGTTTTTCACACGGTCAGCTGATTTGGATCAACACAAATTAATTCATACTGGAGAGAAACCATTCAAATGTGATGAATGTGATAAAAGTTTCATCAGGTCATCCCATTTGCATCAACACCTGTTGGTTCATTCAGGTGAAAGACCGTTTAAATGTAATATATGTGAAAAAAGTTTTGCATATGCATCTAGCATGCATCGACATATAATGATTCATACTGGAGCAAAACGTTATAAATGTGAAATGTGTAAGAAGTTTTTTACTGATATATCTACTTTGCATAACCACAAAGTAAGCCATACCGAAGATACAATGTACAAATGTGATATATGCAAAAAGGAATTTATACATTTGTGTAATTTACGTCAGCACATGGTGATTCATACTGGAGAGAAACCTTACGAATGTGAGATATGTAATAAATGTTTCACTATGTCATCTAGTTTGCGCCAACATAAATTTAGTCATACTTTAGCAAAACCCTATCAATGTGATTTATGCAAAAAGGGATTCACTCACTTGTCTCATTATCGTCAGCACATGATGATTCATACTGGAGAGAAACCATTTAAATGTGATATTTGTGAAAAGGGTTTCAGACAGTCTTCAACTATGCGTCGACACAGATCTATTCATATCAAATAAGTGTTTTAAGAATTTGTACATTGATATGTATAATTTTTGCTGAAACTAAATGCATATTAAAAGTAATTGAATATTAAGATACACACTTTGTTTTATTCTTGTAGTCCAAGCTACAAAGGTAGAAAAGAGATATGTATTGCCTCCGAATTTTTTGAACCTGCATCGATTTACCTACATGAAATTTTGGAATTAAGCTTATCTTACCCTTATCTTCACATGCACATGCCGAAATAGGGTAGTTGTAATAAAAAAATATATAGTTGCTCGACACATAGCGTTTAGTAGGTTTACAACAATGTGTGTGAAAACTTGCCAAGTAACATCATTAGGAAGTATAGAAAAAGATAAAAAATGTTATCGGGAAACTGCTAAAAAAACAGGTTTGCGTTCCTGTAAGTATTAGAATTTTAGGTATTTAATATGATATTTATTCAGAATCTACTTTTCAAACTGCGGAAAATCAAGTGTGCATTCCTGTAACTATTTTTAACTGAGGTATGTGTATGGAACTTGGTACTTACTTTGATCTCAACTTCTTTTATAGGCGAAGCATTCCCATATTATCGAACTTGGCAGCCTTTCACATTTATGTTTTGGGTGGGATTTCACTTACAATCCAAAACCTACCTTGCTCAGAAATTTAAAAAAAATTTGTTTTGTGTTTTGGCCGTATCTCGGTAAATTTTCAAGCGATTTAGTACTTAGATCAAAACGTGGTTTTAAAGGCAATTTTATAAGCTATAAATATATTAAAGTTTTACATTTTTTGAGCCCTTTATTTTTAAAAGGGCAACGCTTAAAGGGTTCTAAAATGGCATCAGTCATATGAGAAGTTTCAAAAATTGAGCACAACAGTCAAAAAATATGCTTTAAAATTTCACATCCATGTACTTATTGTAATATTTTTAATGGGATCCGATGCAAATCTTTTCTTGATTTAGAAATATTACTTTGTTTTTGATTATTTGTATTAATTAATGGAAAAAAATATAAAATACGACAAGTGTGATAAATTTGTCAGTTTTGTTACTATATTCAATATCCAAAATAAGTAAAACTATGATAGGTTTTCGAAATCCAAAATATATTTAGGAACAATATGGTCTTTTGCTATCTATATTTAATGAAGTTAAGCTTATAAAATTAATAAAACTCTCAAAAAGATGAAATTTTGTTCAGGTTTGTTACGAAATGTCCAAAAACAACATATTTTGTTTTTCATTTTACTAATGAAATATTATTGTTAGCCTTTCAAGAACTAAATCAGCTAATCATAAATGTGTTTTCATTTGAATAAATGCAGTTTTACTTTAAACATTTAGTGGATAAGGGCCAAATATATCTGATTTTTAGCAAATTTTTTAGGGGACAGTAACAAAACGGACGGTAAGAAAACCGTAATTCATAGTTCACAAAGATGTAATTATAATCAAACATTTTTTTATGAGTATCTACTAGTATTGAATATTTCTGGTCTGGTCTGGTCAAAAATGTCTAGCGATTTTTTTTTAATTTACTTAATTATCTCAAAATTTATTGATGATAACATCTAACATGTATATATTTTTATAAAACCTCTTTGAACTTATTGTTTTGCGTTTTTTATGTAACAATTTTAGATTGAAATAAAAAAAAAACGTAAAGTAATGGTAAAACTAACAATGAATGTTTTCTCAAGAAACTGTGAAAACTAAGTAACTTTAAACATTTATGTGATAAATAAGTAGTCTGTAAACCCACCCATGACATTTATAAGGGTCCTGTAGCGATTTTTCATACTTTGGATTTAGTTATCTAAGTCTTGCTGCGGTATATCGTCCAAGGTCCGGCTAAAATGCAAAAAAAGTTGCTCTTCTGTCTCAATCTTTGCAGGAAAATTCTTCAAAACTCTTCTCTGGAGCATGTCCTACGTACGCGTTATAAGAGTCCAATATCGGTGGGTTTTTTATGAAAAGGGTAGTTAATGTGGATGAAGCAAGAAAGGTTTATTTAAACCGTGATGCTTTGCACTTGTTGCTATCTGTTTACCCCATGAGGGACCTGGGGTTATGGAATAAATACAAATTTTAATAAGAACGCCCACAAAGCTACTTCAGCAAATAAAGAATGTTAGCTACCAGACAGAGAGGAGGCAGTAATACTATAAAATAGTATTTTTAAAAATCTAATAAACAAAATTATTGCGCCGGCCCTGGGTATTTTTGACCTATCGTTTTCATAAACTGTGTTTAAATCACAGAGTACAGTAATCATTCTTCAAAGTTTAAATTATCATCATCATATTATAATATAGACCAAGCTTTACGCTGTCGGTTTTGTTACTTTGTCAGTCCGTCTATATGGTTTTTTTTAAATGACTAAATTGTTGCAAATCTCGCGATTTTATGCAACCTCACCGAGCTTTGTAGGCCGAGCAGAGTGCTCAGCCCGAGACACCATTATTTAAATGCAAGGGGCTGTTACCTACAATGCCAGCACCAAGGGCTGTCTCCCGGGAGACCGTACTTCGACTTGGTGCTGCGTTCTGGTTACTGGGTGGATGGGAAGGATGAATATTGGCGGCTCGTTGCCCGGCGCTAGGCGCCGGGCGCAAGAGAGGTCTTCGTCGCCGAGACCGGAGGCGATGTCGTGTGATGTTGTTGTGATGTGAGTTTGTCGTGTTCCGGTTTGGAGGTGGAGGAAGTAGAGCGTTCGCCGCGGTTATTGGGTCCGGAGGATCCGATAACACATGGCAGGGTCTTCTACGATTAGGGGGCGCGTTCGCGACCGGTGTGTAATCACACGCGGATACTAACAACGGGTTCGGGTGGGCAGCAGTTTTTTCAAAGTAACGTTCCGATAGTTCCTTGAAATGCTGCGCTATCGTGGGTAATAGATTAGGGTAGAAGCCTTTAAAAATAATAAAAAGTGAAATAAAATAGTAGTAGGATGAAACCCATTAGAAAAGGAGGAGAATATGATCAAAATGAAAGGAAAAATAAATTACGGTCGATCCGAGTTCGGGAAGTGGGAGGGGGGTTTAAGGATAAAAAATGGTTTATCTTGATTTCCGGCAAAACTAAAAGTCCTATCGAAAAAAGTCACATGGCAAAATTGTAGGTAATAAAAAGATCTAAAACTTTTGTCTTAACACTTTTTTCACATAACCTCAAAATTTATGTGAAAAATATTGATTTTTTGCATTTTCTGTGAAGATTTACTATAGTAACATATATATTTTTTTTCACCACCGAAAAGTAGAGATTTCAACGAACAGAAAACATACCAACTTTTTTAAAAAAGCTGATATTTTGACGGGTGACTTTTCGACTGAAAATTAGGGTGTTTTTTCGATATTAATTCAAAATAAGGTGAAAAAATAAACATTTTTAATCAAATAAATTACAGCGTATTTGGGACATAAAAAGGTAAGTTTTCACCAAATTTCGTTAAAAAAAGAAATTTTTGTAAAAGATAAAAATAAAAAACCAAAAACTTGGTTTTTTGAATTTTTCACATAAATTTTGAGGTTATGTGAAAAAAAAGTTAATGCAAAAGTTTTATATCTTTTTATTACCTACAACTTTGCCATGTGACTTTTTTCGATAGGACTTTTAGTTTTGCCGGAAATCAAGATAAACCATTTTTTACCCTTAAACCCCCCC
>NJDD01004340.1:20796-31809 GCA_002245505.1 Calephelis nemesis
TCGAAAAGGATGTTAAAATATAATTCTAACATTTATTGTGAGCATGAATAAATAAAACGTTTTAAGAAAATCAGTATTTTTATTGGTATATCTGTCCTATGTTAGTCTGTATATTTCAGTATTTTTTTGAGGTGCCTCGGTATTTTCTTAAAATTAAATCTGGTCACACTGCATCTTGATTCTTGTAGTTTTACTTAGTGCTGCACCAATAAAATCTAAAATTTATACAAGTCAATAGATTCCAGCTTTCGAAGACACCTTGCATTTAAGAGCTAGTGATATTTTTTTGTCTTCAATGTTACTGTTTGGCATAAAATGACTACAGATGTAAAAGTAGAACCAAGTATTAGTGCCTCCGGATGCTTTCAAGATGTCATTATTGAAGTCAAAGCGGAACCTATAGATGAAGGCTATGAATTTCCTGAGGAGACTGTGAACTCAGATGATGTGGAAACAGAGTTTCAGGATAGTCAGAGCGATGAGAGCCTTGAACATCCAGCTGAAAATGTAGTTCATGTAGAGGTGAAACCGGATATTTTACATTTTCAAAATGGTAATTTTAATTCCCTTTCGCTAGTTCGATTAAACTTTTTTACCAGGGATAATTTCAGAACTAAATGTCAGGGGGATTCGCCATAGATCTCGATTTTTGCGATCATGGGGCTAGTAGCTTGAATTAGTTCTAAGAAGTGTAAGAATCTAGAGGTCTCATGTTTGTTTGTCAATACTAGCTTAAGTTAATTACGAAAAAGTGTTATTTTAGATTATGATAACTTAAGATAAACTAGTAATGTTAACATGTATTTTGTTTTCAAAGCAATAATTCAATTTTTATCTTTAAATCGATTCTAACTAAATTTGAAAGTAAGTTTATAGAGGTCCATTACTAGTTAATGAGTATAATTTTGATATTCAGTTAGGTTATATTAGTTTAACTTAAAACTTCTGTTTTTTGTTTTGAAAGGCAGTTTGTTACATTGATTTAAGAATGTATTATTCTTAATCGCCTCTGTCGTTTAGCGGTCCAGGTTTTGGTCTTGACTTCATGCGGGTTCCTAGGTTCAATTCCCGGGTCGGGTAACAATAGGAAAATGTAGGTTTTCCAATTTTCTAATAAAATGTTGCTCGAGATTGCCTATGTACCTGGTTGGTCATATATCACATTGTGAGACTTGGTGTCTTTGGCTAGACGTGGGTGCCCTAGTTGTGCCTCTGCCTACCACTTACATAACTTATTATTGTTGCTTGCTCAGTTTTGTCTTCTTATATTGATGTTTAGTACAAAAAAAAAGAAATATATCCTATCCAAAGATGTTTAAAGTTTATTTGCCAAACTGAAGTTAGGATTTATAGCTTTTTATATAAATAAGTTTACCCCCATATTTTTTATCCAAAGTTTTACAAGTATCACAGTTCCAATACTAAAATAAAATGATTTTCTAATAATACCTATAAATTTCCAGAAGAGAATGTGGACTTAGTTAAAGTAAAAACAGAATTCCAGAGTGAAGAGAGTGCTGAAGAGCAAGAGGAAGATTTGGTACATATAGAGGTGAAACCGGATATTAGAAACTTTCAAATTGGTAAGTTCAGTTAACATATTTATAATATAAACGCAAAAGTTTGTCTTTTTCTCTTTTGTAGCTAGACCTGAACCGATTGTAATGAAATTTGATTTGGTAAAGATGCAAGTTCAAACATAGGCTACTTTTTTTTTCAAAAATCAATCCCGTATGGACTATTATGGGGAACGCAATCTATTTTGCTTTGTTGAAGTCACAGGTAAACAGCTAGTAAACTAATGTCATTGAAACTAGCCAAAAAATTAAAAGTTTCCCTTTTGCTGCTACTGCAATGAATTTATTATAATCTGAATCTGGTGAGTTTACAACTTCTAACACCACATATAATAACCAGTATCAAAAACCACGGCAAAGCAACATTTTATAGATTTGTTACAAAGTACTTACATCCCTGTAGTGGGCATATGCCACAGGTGCGAAAGTTGAATGTTGCTTTGATGAACGAGTATAGAGTACCTAACTAACAATAATTTTTATGATATTGGAAGGCAAACAAGCAGACGGATTTCCTGATGGTAAGAAATTCACGCCGCCTAGAGACACCAAAGGTGGTAATGGTGCGTTGCCAACCTGAGGCCGGGATATTAGGCCCCGAGCAAAAGTAAGTTTACCGGCTACCTTACCCTCCGAACCGGAACACGTCATGACGTTATGGCGGCAGGAATAGGTAAGGCGGTGGTACCAATCCGGGTACTAAACTCTACCACCTAGTCAGATGTCACGATGTTAGTGACGGTGAGCCTATGCTTGCCTTTTACGAGCTGCCTGGCATGGAAGGCAGATGGGCTATTCTACAAAGGAGACCGGACCAACAAGCGGCTGGTGACCGTGACTTGTGGCGCTTTTTAGGGAAGGCCTATGTCTAGCAGTGGAAGTCCTCTGGCTGACGTTGATGATGATGATGTCATTTCGGGTTGTCAAGAATGTCTTGTAAACACATGTAAATCCGCATTCTTCTCTAAACAGATTTGTGTTCAGGACAACAATAAAAACATCGCAGGAAAATGATACGAGATTTCAGAGATATTTGATTTTAACATTTCGAGATTGGTAATAAGATATAATCATAAATATTTTTACTTTTACTTTTATAAATGTTTTTAAACGCAAACTTGCAAGAGTCCAACCAGGAAAAATCACAATAAAAAGATACAAGAGTTATTGATAGAAGAAGGCGTTACTTTGCGGAAATCCATACTTAAATCCTAATAAAATTATTTAATTTGCAATTTTCCGCCAAAAAAAATGTATATGTATTATGACGTGGCAAAACAGGCAAAATAATGCGCTATGAATGAAATGGACTTACCGGAAGTAAAACTCCCAAATGTATTCACACACACAGCACACACCACTAAACTACCTTATTAGCACCAACAATACACACACTATTAAAAAACTCAACGTACATTTCGCTTCGTAACCGAAGCATCATCAGGAAAATTCGACTGCACTCCACAAAGGTAGCACAAAGCAGATACGGGCGCGCGCATGCGACTCGCTCTACTTATAGGATTTCGCGAGTTCGCGTTCGGGTGTGCTTTAGCGAGTACGCTTGGTGGGAGTAGCACCTTTGTTGTTAAGCATGTGTAGCAGGGGTGAATTAGTCTATTTTTTTGTTCGTTTGACAGTGTCATGAGAGAGAGTGTCAGTGTCAATGTAATAACGAAGACTTGCATTGGTAAATTATTGGTACATTAACGATTAATGGACTTAGGGTAATTTAACGGAAGTTAAGGAGTCCGTTAACATTTTTAAAGTTAACTTAAAATTTAATTCGCGACTTGAAATGTTAACTTTGTTAACTAAACGATTAACAGATTAACGAGTTAATGCCCGGCTTTGCAATTTATTAATGGAAAAAACTGCGTCGCCGTAACTTTATTATTAACACTAAATTATTATTTGGTACTCTATAATCTATACTCATTCAAACATGGGCATACGCCCTCTACAGGGATGTTAAAGTATTTACTTTGTAAAGGGATGTTAAAGTATTTACTTTGTAAAAATAAAAAACCTATAAAATGTTGCGTAGATGCGATTTTCGATACTATTTATAAGATGTGGTGTTAGAAGATATGACCGCACTAAATTCCACTTTTCTAGTTCAAAGCAAAAAATATCGTACTCTAGGCAATGCAAGATGTTAAAAACTAGGCCTAATATTGTCGATATAACTTTAATGTTTATTTTACTACTTTTTTTTATGATATTGGAAGGCAAAAACAAGTAGACGGATTTCCTGATGGTAAGAAATTCACATCGTCTATAAACATAAAAGATGGTAATGGTGCGTTGCCAATCTGAGGCCGGAATGTTAGGCCTCGAGCAAAAGTAAGTTTACCGGCTAACTTACCCTCCAAACCGGAACACGTCATGACGTTATGGCGGCAGGAATAGGTAAGGCGGTGGTACCAATCCGGATGAGTGGCTGCGAAACTCTACCACCTAGTCAAATGTCAAGGTGTTAGTGACGGTAAGCCTATGCTCGCATTTTATGAGCTGCCTGGCAGGAAGGCAGATAGTCTCTTCTGCAAAGGAGCCAGGACCGACACAGGGAAGGCTTTTTTGGCTTTTGAGGCTTTCAAATGATTAAAGTAAAAATGATGTTCAATTAATTATAATTAATTAATTGCAGTAGCAGCGAAGAGTTACTCTGATTATCTTTTTAGTTGGCTAGTTTAAGCTTAAGCGTCTTATTTTTTTGTTACGCGCCATATATTTCTTGTCCCTACCACGCGTGATTAGAAGTATACTTTCTCCAGGGATCGGCAATAAACTTTATTTAGCTAATTTCTGTAAAGTTGCATATAGTAAATTATTTTTTGAAAAATAACGTCATAAAGAAGTTTCACTTCTTACGAGTGTACGCTAGTACACGCCCACAGTTTTTTTATATGACATGGAGAAATTGAACTTACTAGCATATATTTTGATTCAAGATCCTGAATTGGCTTAAAATACTGCAAGAATTGAAAAGACCTTTAGATTGTCACTTTGATCAACAAAAATCTCTATTTCCATAGGAAAAATTTTAGACTAATAATGGATTTATTAGTCATCCAACAAGAAAACTCTTTACAAATGTGACTTTGGACATGGAATTATATTAATTGGTGATGAAAGAAACTTTAACCCTGTTCCTTTCAGCCTGCCTTCTTGTAAAAGAAGACTTCTTGCCTTCCCTTGTAAAAGAGTTTTTTTTTAATTATACAGGGTGGCGCAATAGAACGTGCATATTGCATCATCTTTTTTTGCGGGGTAGAAGGGGCGTGGGCGGGGGGAGACCGATATCGTTGGGTAGCGCGGTTCATGAAGTTTTAGTCACTATGAGTCACTTCGACGGGAAGCGTCGCGCATTTTGCGTGCGCGCATTTTACGAAAACTCTCGTTCGTACGTAGTTGTCAGGCGACTATTTTGTTCTGAGTATGGTGTACGGCAAATTAGGGAGGCTCCGAGTGCTAATTTAATTAAAATCTGTATAAAGCGTTTTGAAGAGACTGGATCGACATTTAAACCACACGCAAAAGGTCGTCCACGCACATCTAGGACCGAAGACAATATTGAGAGTGTTAAGCAGTCGGTACGAGAAGATCCACAAATGTCTACTCGCAAGAGATCGTCTGTCCTAAACATATCGCGACGAAGTTTGCAACGAATTTTAAACTTGGATCTTAAACTGCATCCATACAAGCTGCAATTAACTCAAGAATTGAAAGACTCTGACTTCATAGCACGGCTCACATTTGCTAATGAAATGCTCAATCGGTTTTCAAATTTTGAAAACATCCTTTTCTCTGATGAGGCACATTTTCATATGAATGGGTTCGTAAACCGCCAAAATTGTCGTTATTGGAATAGTGAAAATCCCAGACTCAAACATCAAAAACCGTTACATAGCCCTAAAGTGACAGTTTGGGCCGCAATCTCTGCCAAAGGAATAATTGGTCCTTATTTTTTTGAAAACGCACGGGGGCAAAACATCACTGTTAATACCGAACGCTATGTTGCGATGTTGGAAGGTTTTTTGGCCCCAGAACTTCAAAATTCAAGAATAATAAACTCTAGGACTTGGTTCCAACAAGACGGAGCTACCAGTCACACATCAAATGACTCCATGGCGGTTGTGAAGCAGATGTTCCTTGGCAAACTGATTTCGAAAAGAGGTGATATCCCATGGCCTCCGCGCAGTCCAGACTTGACGCCTCCTGACTTTTTTTTGTGGGGATACCTCAAAAACAAAGTCTACACCAATACTCCGAGAAACATCAGTGAGCTCAAGGAGAATATTCGTGGTGAAATGGCAGCAATCACACCAGCACTACTTAAGAAAGTTTTCGGTAATTTCCGTTTGCGGTTAGAGGAGTGCCAACGTAGAGAGGGTCATCATTTAGAAGATTAAAAAATAAACTTCAGTTATCACTTAGTAATTGCTTAGTTTTATTTTAACTATACCTTTTGTATCTATTTTTTAATAATTATTTTTAAAATGCACGTTCTATTGCGCCACCCTGTATAATTATAATTTGGCAATTTTAACAAAAGTCTATTTAGGAAGGATTCAACGACAGGATTTTACAAGTAATATTTTAATCTAAGAAACATTTAATGTCATGCTGATAAAACTTTTCCAACTGCCGTGCTTAGTCTTCGGCTTTTGATAAAATGCCACATTAAGATTACTTTATTCACATAGACCAGACTAGTGGTACTTGTGCACAACGACAATATTATAAAACTACCAATACAAAATATTGTTCTACATAATTATAAATTTGTAATCAGGCAACAACAAATTGCATTAATCATTTTTGGCTATTCTTCCCTTTAACATTTAAAAATAAACGGGTTATGTAGTATTCAGCAAATGTATGCATTTTATGTTTTCTTTCTATAAATCGTTCTTGATTTTAATGTTCATTGTTTACATTTTAAAAACACTCAATCTTACTGTGAACTCATCCATTTACTATCTCGAGTAATGCTAAGTTGATTGTAGAGTAAGCCATGTGGTATTTAAGTCCACCTCTGGACACTTATTCATAAATTTTAAATAAATAAGATTTTGTTTAATTTTCAGATGAGCCATACGAGGATGAAAAAATTGTGGCAGCCATACAGAAGAACCTGCAATTGTTACAACAACCTCCCTATAAAAAACAAAAATCTTCTGCATTTAAAAGACGCAAAAAACCAAAGGCCAGTGCTAAAGCAAAAGAAGAAAGAACGTTTATATGTGATGTTTGTTACAAGGTTTTCAACAGCAAAAAATGTTTACAACTTCATATAAACATCCACACTCTACGTTATTTATGCAATGTGTGTAAGATATGTTTCAGTCAGTCATCTCATTTGCGACAACACAGATTGACACATACGGGAGAGAAACCTTACAAATGTGATGAGTGTGACATGTGCTTCAGTCGGTCATATGCTTTACGTCGACACAGATTAGTTCATAGTGGAACAAAACTTTTTAAATGTGATGTATGTGCGAATAGTTTCACACGGTTGTCTAGCTTGCGTCAACACAAATGGATTCATACTGGAGAGAAACCTTTTAAATGTGATTTATGTGACATGTGTTTCAATCAGCCGGGTCGTTTGCGTCAACATAGATGGAGTCATACTGGAGATTATCCTTTCAAGTGTGATGTGTGTGAAAAGTGTTTTAGTCAGTCTGTTCATTTGCGTCAACATAAATTGATTCATACCGGAGAGAAACCATATAAATGTGATGAGTGTGAAAAGTGTTTCAGTCAGTCAGTTCATTTGCGCCAACACAAATTAATTCATGCTGGAGTAAAACCCTACAAATGTGATATATGTAATAAGTGTTTCAGTCAGGCTGTTAATTTACGCCAACATAGAATGACTCATACAGGAGAGAAACCGTTCAGATGTGATGTATGTGACAGGTGTTTTACTGAACCATCCAATTTACGTCGTCACAAAATGATACATGCCGATAAGGAAATGCTGGAAAAGAGTTTGCAAGTCGATGCAAATTAATACATGTTAATGTAATTTAAATCATGTTGATATAATTTGAACCATGTTGATGTGATTTAAAAGATATTGAGGTGATTTTCCTATACACTTAGTTATATGTATATTTAATTTTCTTGTGTATATACAGACACCTTAAGTATTAAACAATACAACTGCATGCAAGTAAATAATAATTTAAAATAATAGACCTATTTAGTTAAATGCAAACTAATATTTTCAGTACAAAAGTCTGTTTGTTTTCTTGTATTGGACTGTTTTTGATGAAACTTGTACCATAAGTACGTCTGAGAGTTGGGCATACAGTTCAAGTGGATACTGAGGCAGAGAGAAAGATTTAAAAGTTGAGAGAAGCAACAGCAAAGTCTAGTTACGGATTAAATAAGAAATTCCTTTTTCAATGAAAGAACTTTCTGTGCTTTTCCGTCTTACGACCAATTTTAATAAGTTACTTACAATAAAATAATGATACCACGGGATTCTTAAGATTCAAGTGTAATTACATGTTTTACAACAGTGCATCTTCTGTACGCAGTACTATTAATGCTAGATGTAAATCATATTGTGCTGAGCGAGTTGACTGAATTAAAACTATCAAGATCACTCAAAATTGAGACTTATAATATTGATTATAATGCTGAGTGTCACTTTGATTAAGACAACGTGATGTCAGATTTTATTGTTTTGAGGTAAGACTTTAACAAGTTCACGGCATGAATCTTAAACAGCAAAATGAGATCGCCTTGTGTTACTTCATACATGTAACCAGAGCTCCTACCATGGTAAACTCATGAGTTTACGGCTTGTCAACTTTACTATACTCGCTACTGTCTCTGTAAATTATTTGTATGAAAACTTTGAACAGCGCCTCTATCGGTAACTAAGAGAAACACATTTTCTGACCAAAAATATCATAGATTTCGACACGTAACTTACCGTACGTAAACTCATTGTAAAGGCTCAGGCAACTGATGTTATTTTTTAATATTGAATGAAAATATTTTATAACTGTAGATAGATGGATTGAAATTGAATGCTAATATGAGAGACAAACAAATGCTAATATAAGATTTATTACAATGTAAATAATTTAATGATTTATAATGTATAATAAATTCATAAATACATTAATGTTTGTTTTGATTGCCATGTGATGTCAGGTGTTCGTAGGAGTAAAATAAGAAGGGAAAAGAAGGACCTCATTGACATTTTGATGTTTAAAAATAGTTAAAATTTTTGGGTAGATTTTAAAACCAAAAAAAAATTTGGATTTATTTAGTATGTTCATAAGACTTGTTGGTACATTCATTATTAATATGTAGTTTTGTTATGGGACCTCTTTTAATTAAGTTCCTAATGTATCAAGCGTGTAGTTAGATTTTTTTTACTTGAACTTTACACAAAATCACTAGTTTCACAATAGCAGAGAAACGAAGTAAATGCGTAACTCTTACAAAATAGGAAAAATTGCATCGTGCACCTTCTCTTCCTGTACCATTCATCTATATTTTATTAAAGATATCCGTAGCATTACTATTTAATAGAACAAAATAACAGTTTCACGATCAAATGGCTCATGTGTTATCCGAAGGTGGTGTCAAGAGTCTTCGAAGGAAGTCAGGCAGCTTTGCGAGGATCGTGAGGTTTGGCACTCAAAACTCTGCCTACCTCGTAAGGGACTTGGCGTGAGGATGTGATGATTGAATTAGAAGGTGGTTAATGGATCAAAGTTACATGATTCTGTTTCGTAGTTTTTGCAGTTCATCTAAAGCACGAACTTGAATACTGACGTCATTATGACGGTTCTTATTTGTTATTTATGGAGATCTGTCCAGGCGTTCAAGATCATCACCTCATTTGTAAGCATTGGTATAAGAGTACTATGGGCATTTATGTTACTTTTCAACATATGTGACATTTTACTAATCTCTGCAGCTCAGTTGACATATTTTTACAGTTGAAACACTAATGAATGCTTGTATAGCTGAGCTGGTTTGATGATGGATCTTGAAGATAAGAGACGTAACCCTGGAATGCCTACTGGTAAACCCATCAAGCTATGACTAGTTGGATGACATGGACCTGATGAAAGAACTGGGAGGTGATTGAATGATCTCAAATTAAACGTTATAGTACCCAGCTAGTATGTTTTGTAATATTTGCAATTCACCTAAAGCAAATCTAAAAGAGGTATTTAACTTAAATGTTTTAAGTGTGGGTGCCTGTCTGTGGCATCATAACTTTTGAACAGATAGACCGATTTGTTACGAATTTTTGTAATTATAAATTGTATTATATAATTTTTTGTTTCAACCCAAGACGTAAAATAAGGGGTTTTATTACCCCCTTTTTATCTCTGTGTGTGTGAGTCTGTCTGTCTGTAGCATCATAATTTTTGAATGGATGGACCAATTTCGATGCTACATTTTTTAATTTGAAAACTGACGTGATCGAGATGGTTCTGGGCTACATTACGTATAGGTTTTGTTGGAGGTGCATTGAGATTAATGTATATAAAGTTACTTTTAAAGTACCAGCCAAATTTTGAGAAACGGTTTGGAGTCGATAACACTTGCGATCTATGAAAAACCTAAAAATAAAAAAAAAACAATTTTAAATTTTTATTCGACGCAAAATACAAGGTGCATGGTTACAACGTAAGCAAAGCATAAAATTTGTTCACACCGATCGCAGTCCCATTCGCAGGCTGGTGACGTCATGTCGTACTACTTAGGAACGACAGCGTGACAACAAGTGATCATTTTTACTGACTGTTTTTAATGAATGTTTAAAAAATTAAATATTTCAAGTTGGCATTATAGAAGTGCTAGTTTTTTTACGATATTGGAAACCATCAGATGAATTTCCTAATGGTTAGAAATTCACGCACGTTTCGAGCAAAGGTAAGTTTACCGGCTACCTTACCCTCCAAAGCGGAACACGCCAACGGCAATCACTGACGTTATGATATCAAGGATAGGTAAGACAGTGGTATCAATTCGGTCGAGTCGCTGTGAAACTCTACTGCCTAGTAGGATGTCACGGTGTTAGTAATTGTAAGCCTATGTTCGCCTTTCATGAGCTGCCTGGCAGGAAGGCAGATGTTATATTCTGCAAAAGAGCCCGAACGAAGGCCGGAAAAAACGACTATTGTTTCCCAGTGTCTTTTGTGAATAAAAATAAAAACAATATTTTTGCTTTATAGATACAAGGTTAGCTGAGGGTAACAAAAATGAAAATAAATGTTACGAGTAGGGTAACCCGGGGTCAATTAAAACAAGTTATGATTGAAACAACGAGATTTATTTAAAAACTATGGTACTTAAACGCACGACGCGTCGTTTATAGCTTCTTCGGCTATATTCGGTTCTATGGTCAGTTGCACTCGGACTACCGAGCTCTTGTTAAAGAGTATTT
>NJDD01004340.1:45974-56832 GCA_002245505.1 Calephelis nemesis
CATTTAGTACGGTAACAAACTTTGATACCGTAACAAACCTAGACTTTTTGGTCTTGGTTTAAACCTGGTACTAGAGTGTTTTTTTGGAATAAGGCGGTTAGTAACAATACAAGTAAATCGTTATTAGTTTCATATTTCTACAAATACGTAAACAACAAATCCTACAATTTAATTACAAATCATTTATTAATGTTTATTATTATAAGTATGTATATCCTAGAATTTCATTTTTTTTTAATAAAATTACAAAATTAATTGTTACTGAGTGTGTGTAAGTGTGTGCCCGTATGTGCGTGTGTATGTGTAAAAAACGCTTAAGATGGTGTAAAAGACGTGTACATACACAATGTAGAAAAGCGACCGCTTGTATTGTATGATTTGAGTGTAGGAGCGTTTGTTATTGTTTATGTGATATGTAACAAATAAAACAAGTGTGCAAAAATGTATGTTTGGTAGGGGTGTATAGAAAAGGATTTATACAATTGTTTTACTATTTTTTTTTATGTATGTTAACATATTCATAATACAGTTTTTACCAGTATTTCAGTTTCATCATAGGATAGTGAGGACAACCAAGTAGATAGTTATGGTAGCCTCACGAAACCCTACTATAAGAATAAATGCATAGACAGCATTTATCCTATTCACAGGGATCTCAGGTTGCGTGTGAACCGGGACCAGAGTAAGTATTACACCTAACTTATGGATTCATTCGATTCGAGCATCCAACTCTGTTCAATCGTTTTAAATATATAATTGTAACAATTAGAAATATAAATCTTTCAAATTGTTTAATTAAGTTTTAGTAATAAATTTTATATTTTTTTAAAAAGTCGTTTCTCGCTCCCGCAAATTTGACTGGCGCAGCTGGTAGGATTGTCCCCGCGAAGTGTTAGTCTATCGCGTTTTTATCATCAAAATCTGGTAATTTCGCGACCAAGAGGCGTACATAGGGAACAATCCAGGACCGAACAAATAAATAAGGCAAGCCGTGGAAAAGAAAATGATCGCAGCAGCCGGTTGGTGAGTACAACTTTTCACCCTCCTTACCTGCCCGTCATTTCTGGAATCGAGCCTTGTCCGTTATAACGTTATCTGGTTTAATTAATTTTTAAGAGATTTTTAAGTGCAAATATATTATAAATGAATTAAAGAAAGATTTTACAACAATAACTGATTTTAATAATAATTGCTTAAATACTTATACAGAGATTACGTATGAAATAAGATTATTAGCTATATTACTTCATTATATTTTTATATTCTTTAAATTGTTATATTTTAATACTTGTGTTTATTCGCATTTTGTTATATTTTAAAAATGGAACAAATAACACTGATTCCCAGTGAATTTTTAAAGCGCATCCCGCAGTTCGGCGGTGACAAAAGACAGTTAAACTTATACATAAGAAAATGCGAATATTATGTTATTGAAAAATTTAAGGGCAGCGATGAGTAGGTTAATAGATAACGCTGCGGCACTTATAAGCGAGCGTGAAGATATTATATCGTGGTTAGACTTTAAAAATTTGTTAATCCAACATTTTGGGGATCCGCGTAATGAGGAGTGTATAGCCATTGAATTAGAAAACTTAAGGATAAAAGGTCACGAAAGTTATTTAGACTTTTGCAACCGAATCCAGTCCGTGCGTTCTAACTTAATTTCAAAGGTGAATAGAATTGATAACTTAGAAATTAAACAGAGTAAAATCATAATTTACAATAATACGGCCCTTAATGTGTTTCTATACAATTTACCCGAACATATGGTAAGAATAGTCAGGTTAAAAATGCCCGATACATTGGAAAAGGCATTAAGTATAGTTTTAGAAGAAGTGAATTTTCAAGAACAGTATAACGCCAAAAATAAACCAAGTGCGTCAAATGTCATACCTAAAAATTCGCAAACCTTCTCAAATTTTAAAAATAATTTTAATTTACCCATACCTCAAAATAAGTACAATAATTTTAAATTCGGGATACCACAATATAGTCAAGGACAGCAACCGCAGCATTTAGCTATGCCACCTAAACCTGTACCTTTGGGATACAAGCCTAATTTTAACGTCAATCCACAATTTGGCTATAGGCCTAATTTTAATAATAATTTTGTTTCCTCATTTAACCAACAAAAAATGACACCGCAACAGTTCGGCCAACCGACCCAAAAATTTGGCACTCAGCCAATAAACAATTTGGTTACAAACCTCCCCAACAATTTGGGTATAGACCACCATTTAATTTTGGACATAGACCTATACAGCCACAAAATACTGACGTGTCTATGAGAACAGCACCACGTCCAAAAATAAATCAATTAAATTAATTAAATTTAAACGAGAAACCCCCTCAATGTTCAGACTATACTGAACCCTATAATTATTATGACGATTGCTATTTATATAATGAAAATCACAACTATAGCGGCGAATACGGCCCTCAGCCAACTGTCTACGAGGATGCCCCCGATATAAACCAAGAATCTCCAAATAACACGGAGGTCATCAATGTAGAAAATTTTCACATAATAGCCTCACATTGCCCAAAGAAATAATAGAAATCAATTGCGACCCTAATTTAAGATTACCGCACATATACATACCAGAAATTGATTCTAAATTTATGATAGACACTGGTAGCACTTGATCGTTTATACGCCCTGACAAGGCACATAATTATTTTAAACAATTTATATATAATGAACCCTTTGAAGTTATTAGCACTCACGCATCTAGCAGGCATAGCGAAGTTATGCAAATACCTTTATTACCAATATTTAATTCTGATAGTTATCATAAATTTTACGTATATAATGTTGACTCTAAATATGATGGTTTGATTGGCAACGATTTGCTAAAGCAATTGGATGCCGTAATCGATTTAAAAAATAAATTACTTAAAATTAAGAATGCGGAAATTCCCATTAAATATAACGATGAACATTATAAACTTCAATTGCCGCCACGTTCAGAATTGCGAGTCGCCTTACCAACAACTCAATATTCAGGTGACGCCATTTTAAATTATTTAGAATTTTGTAAAGGGGTACGCATGCCTAGTGCCATAGTTACTTGCGTAAATGGCTTTGCGAAAACAATTATACAAAATACTTTAGACAAAGAAATGACTTTGACGATAACATCCCTTTTTGCAGTTAATAAGTATGAAGTAGATGAGTGTGAAATTAATAATATCGTCACCTCTACGGCAAACTTACGAATCTGCAGTTTTTGTAAATTTGACATTTCTATTAAAAATTACACCTTATGTTGTAATACATATGGTGTAAAATTTTCAAAATTCTATCTCTAACGGTTATAGAAAACTCATAGTGCGAATCTCACTTTTTTTGTTGAAACACCCATAATAAACTTACGAAACTGATATCAGTTGTTTTTGCGTAGTAGGAAATGTTAAGTCCGAAAAAAATGCACCACAGTCAACCTGCGAATCTGTTAAAACTCTGTATCGATAACCTAATCCCAAAATATTACCATTCTTTTCATAAAAACCTGACAGATTCCGAAGCTATTGAAAATCGCTTGCCTGAACCAGATGCTAAAGAAGAAGAGGAAATGTAGGAGTAACTACAATTCCTCTTTATGTTCAGCATCTCAAGTGTGAAATTACAATCTTTAAGAACTTTTTTCTACGATTTCCTCTTACTTTGATAGTTTTATGAAAGTCTCAAATAGTCGAGCTTTTGTCTCAAATAAATAGGTACAATTATTTGTACAAATTACAGGGCCATTAGTTTAATCAGTTTAGCATCAAAATTGTATGGAAAAATAGTTGAAAGGAGGATGCAAGGGATGTCCGATGGAACATTGTGGGATGCTCAAGGCAGTTTCAGGAAGAGGATGTACGGATCAAGTGTTTTCACTCCGCAACATTGTAGAGAAACATATGGCTGTGGGTCAGAGGGTTTTCTGTGGTTTTGTGGATCTCGAAAAAGCGTTTGATAGGGTTGTACGTAAGGAACTTTGGAACATTTTGCCGGATTATGGGAGTCGGGTCCCTGCTGTGTACGGTACAATCAATGTATTTAGACTGTAAAGCATGCGTGCGGGTGGATGGCAACACATCGCCATGGTTTTATGTTAATATTGGTGTCAAGCAGGGTTGTGTGTTGTCAGCACGCTTGTTTATCTTATATCTGGACAAATGTCTTCAAAGGTTAAGATCATTGAATGTGGGAATGCGTATGGGTGACCAAGTGGTGAACTGTTTGCTTTATGCAGATGATGCTGTACTTTTGGGCTCTACACCATTTGAGCTGCAAACACTGGTCACAGTTATAAAAGCAGATTGTAAAGAAAGGGATTTATATTTGAATGCGATGAAAACCAAAATAATGGTGTTTGAAAGAGACGTAGCCAGAACGGATGTAAGAGTTTTGGTTGATGATGTAGTGCTGGAACAAGTAAATGAAACTGTATATCTTGGTTGTGCTTTTAGCAGAGATGGAAGGTACGCCGCGGATGTAGAGAGGAGAGTGAGTGCAGGGAATAGAGTGAATGGAGCGTTGGGGAAGCTATTCCAAAGCGAGGTTTTGAGTCAAAAAGCTAGACTCGCTTTGCGTAATTCTGTGCTTATCCCAACGTTATTGCATGGAAGCGAGAGTTGAATATGTCCGAAATAGCATGAAAGTAGGATAAATGCGGTTGAAATGAGAGCACTACGGAAAATCTGTGGTGTAATGCTCGCTGACCGCATTCGTAACAATGAGATTCGAGAAAGAGTGGGATTGAAAGGAAGTGTTGATTTTAAAATGCGAAAGGGCATGCTCCGCTAGTTCGGTCATGTGGAAAGCATGACAGATGAAAGATCGACAAAGCAGATATACAATGCCAATGTGGATGGATGTAGGTAACCGGGGCGACCAAGGCTGACATTTCACGATCAGATCAATCGAATATTATCCGAGGGTGGTGTCAAGAGTCTCGGAAACCGGCGTGTTTGTATGAAAAGGGTAATGAATGTGAAAGAAGCAAGACAGGTTTGTCAGGATCGTGAGGTCTGGCACTCGATACTCTCTGCCTACCTCCTAAGGGACTTGGAGTGAAGATATTATGTATGTGATTATTTGTATACATATTTTATTATTACTCTACTAATACTACAAACATAATTATGTCAAATCACTTGATTTTTTCTGAAACATGTTGATTCAGGAACATATTTTTCCTTAAAAGGCGTTATTTATCTTATAAGAAAAATCAAGTCTTTTAAAAGGAAAATAAATGTTATTATAAAATCATCAATGTATTTTTCTTACACTACAAGAATAACAAATGAATGTATTTTCGTTACTTTACACCTTCATACATGCGAGTTCAAAGGTCTTATATTGCGCTTTAGCAAACTTACGAAACTGGTACTTTCGTTAGTTTACCAAAATATTTACCTAATAGTTTTCTTTTGAAATTACGAATCTACCACTTTCGTAAGTTTGCTAAAGTGTAATATAAGACCTTTGAACTCGCACGTATGAAGGTGTAAAGTAACGAATATGCATTTATTTGAGATGCATGTTATTTAAGTATTATCCATTCATGGTAAATAAAAACAGCCGGATTTTGAAACTAAAATTTATCACCAAAATTATTACATCCCTCTCTTAAAAATAAATATCGTCTATCTAAAGTTTCAAAATGCTCCCCTGTAAAATTTGTTTTTTGCAGTTTCGTAAGTTTACCGTAAAGGTGACGATATAACAGATATTAGTGAAATAAATAAAGACGAACTACTTGAACAAAATTTGAGGAAGATACGATTAGACCACATGAGTGAGGAAGAAAGAAAGCACATTTACAAATTGTGTAGGGAATACAAAGATATATTTTATTGTGAACAATTACCCTTATCATTCACTAATGACGTTAAACATTTCATTCGAACTAAAAATGAAGACCCTATTTTTATTAAACCATATAGGCTGGGCCCAGTACAATCTGACGAAATAAAAAGACAAGTAGAAAAACTTTTAAATGATAACGTCATACAAGAGTCATTTTCCCCTTGGAGTGCCCCTGTGCACCTAGTCCCAAAAAAGATGGATGCATCAGGAGAACCTAAATATAGAATGGTAATAGACTACCGACGCCTTAATGAAATTACCGTAGACGACAAATATCCATTACCACACATTACAGACCTTTTTGATAAATTAGGTAAAAGTACTTATTTTACAACCCTTGACTTAGCAAGCTGTTACCATCAGATAGAGATAAACGAGTCCGATCGCCAAAAAACAGCCTTTAGTACCAAATCAGGACATTTTGAATTTCTTAGAAGGCCATTTGGTCTAAAAACCGCCCCGGCGACATTTCAAAGGACTGTGGATAATGTATTAAGAGGATTACAAGGAATTCACTGCATTGTCTACTTAGATGACATTATTATCTACTCTGCAAGCCTAAACGAACACATAAATAGCCTAAAAGTAGTATTTGATAGATTACGACAAACTAACCTAAAAGTCCAACTTGATAAATCAGAATTCCTTAGAAAAGAAGTATTATATCTAGGACATACCATTACACAGGACGGCCTTAAGCAAAATAATGATAAAATAAAAGCAGTATTAGACTATCCAATACGCAAAACCATAACAGAAATTAAAAGCTTTCTTGGACTCATTGGTTATTACCGACGGTTCATCAAAGACTTTGCCAGAGTAACACAACCCTTAACTTCTTGTTTGAAAAAGCGTAATAAAATTATAATTGATGAAAACTATATAGAAGCCTTCCAAAAATGTAAGAAACTATTAGTTAATGCACCCCTATTACAATACCCCGATTACGATAAACCTTTCATTCTTACAACAGATGTTTCTAATGTAGCTTTAGGAGCAGTGCTTTCACAGGGACCCCTTGGCAGTGATCGTCCGATTGCCTATGCTAGCCGAACCGTTAGTGACACTGAAGCTCGATATAGCACAATAGAGCGCGAATTACTAGCAATTGTGTGGGCTGTGAAACACTTTAGACCCTATTTATACGAAAAAAAATCACTATTTACACTGACCATCGACAATTAGCTTGGCTTTACTCTATTAAGGAACCAAATCGTAAACTTACTCGATGGCGTTTACGCTTACAAGAATATGACTTCGAAGTTATTTACAAAAAGGGACAACAAAATACCAATGCCGATGCATTATCACGTATACAATTAAATGCTTTGACGAAAGGTAATAACGATAAATAATCTTTGGTAGTCCATGTAGATAAATAGGAAAATCAATTACAAGAATATTTATCGAATGTAACGGAGGAAATCAAAAAGTTAGCCGACAGTAAAAGCTCTGAGGATAAAAGTAAAACAATAACCATTTCGGATTCGTCTGCCACCATCTCAATAGGTTCTAATGATTTAGAGTTTGAAGAACAATATCCAATACCCTCAATGGCTAGTAGTACAGAAACTGCACACTCAAATATACAATTAGACACATCTGGTATTCTAATATTATGTGAAGCAATCGATACAAAACCCAACCAAACTTTAGTATTCTCGTGGTTTAAAAATGAAATGCAAATTAAAGACTTATCAAGACCCAAATATAAAATTTTAGAAGTATTTTTGCCATTAAATAATATTGAGTTAATTAAAGATTTTCTGAAGGAGTATATACGCCCTAAAATAAAATATTTCATTTATTTCGAAGAAAAGCAGCATAGGATAGATTTTTCAAACGCAATTATCTCTCTATTTAAAAAGGACACAATTAATATGTGAGAATGCACAGAAAGAGTAATTTACATTGACGATGAGAAAGAACAGAGAGCTATTATTTTAAAGTATCATGAAGGTAAAACATGCCACCGTGGCATTAAAGAGACCATGGCTAGGATTAGACGAGTTTATTATTGGGAAAATCTACAAGACACTATTTCTGCCCTAATCAATTCATGCGAGTTATGTAAAAAAATGAAGTACGATAAAACCATTATTACAACTTACACAAACCCAAGACGCACCCTTTCAAGAAATATTTATAGATTTATTTAACATAGAGGGTAAATATTACTTAACATTAGTAGATGCTTTTAGTAAACTTGGTCAAGCAATCGCTGTTAGTAACCGGTCAACCCCTGAAGTAGTTCGTGCGTTAATAAAGTACTTTTCCTTTTACGGTATTCCTAAAAAGATTTCATGCGACCCAGGTTCCGAATTTAATAACATGCTCATGCGGGAATTAACAGACATGTACAAGATTGAACTACATATTACTACACCTAATAATCCAAATTCAACAGGAATCGCCGAAAGATTCCACTCCACTCTTTTAGAAATTTATAGATTAGCGAAGTATGAGCAAAAGTTTACAGATGCAGCATCCGCTATGACATATACAATAATGGCTTACAATAATACGATTCACAGCGTAACCGAACTTACACCGTTTGAAGTCGTATTTATACCCTTAAGTCCTTTATACCAAAAGGCACAAGTGAGTGGCCCAATTACACGAAAAACAATACCAATTAAAGTAGGTAATAGAGAGAGTAAAGCCCATATTAAAAACATCAGACGCCCTCCATAGGTGGTGCGTGATAGGCCTGCTAGTGCTGAAGGAAGGCCAGGCTCTTCAACTTCAAAAGATTGAAGGTAACCCGGGGTTATTACCTCATTATTAAGATATTACATTTAGTAAGAATTTTTGAAGACTTAGAATATAATTTAAATAGCTATAAGAACTTTATCAAATTAATTAACATTAGTAAACCGTACCAAAATGAGTTTAGCAATATTAAAACCCAAGTCGAATACATTAGAGATTCTACAATAGAGAAATTTATGCAGATCGTTCCTAGCCAACGATTTAAGCGCGGACTAGTAAACCCTCTTGGATCGGTGATAAAGTCAATAACTGGTAACTTAGATAATGATGATGCACTCCGATACGATAACCTAATTCAAAATGTATATAATAAACAAAATTTATTACAAAAGAAAATTACTTTAATAACCAAAATTATGGATTATCATGTTAACAGCACAGAAACACTATATAACAATTCCTTAATTCAAAGTGAACGCTTAAAACGTATAGCGTTAATGGTAAGAGACATTAATACGAAAGAAAATAATTCAATTTACTCTACTTATGTATTAGGCATGTTCACGACATTTATTAATAGCTTTCGTACTATATATATTACATTAAGTGAAATAGAAACTGCTCTAGCATTAAGCAAAATTTCTGTGTTGCATCAATGTATTATCAACTCTAAGGAATTGCTGAACACCTTATATTATGTGCAAGAATTTAATAATCTAGTTTATCCTGTGTAAAATAATAATAAAGTTAAAATAGAAAGGACTTTGTCTGTAGAAGCATACATGAAAGGAAACCAGATCACGTTTATAATAGAGGTTCCACTTATCGATAACAATACTTATGATTTTTATAAAATTTATTCATTACCTGTCTTTGATCAACGAAATAACGAAACTTATATTATTATTCCTGAATATCCTTTCCTTATGGTTAAAAGTTCAATGTACTTAACAGTAGCTGCTCCATGCCAAGTGCTTTCCGATGATGATCAATACCTTTGTACTGATAAAGAAATTATACCATTTTCAACATCTACATGTATAGAACAACTGATGGATTACCATGAAGATACCTCACTTTGTATCCCCCGAGCAGTTCATATAGAAGATATAAAGGCTCAACGCCTTTCCTCTTCCGACTGGATAATATACTCCCGTTTCAATATGATAATGACAGATAAATGTGGAGACAAATCAAACAAAACGCCTATAAAAGGAACATATATATTAAAGACCGAACCTGGTTGTGAGGTTACCGTAGGAATCATACATTTACGCCACTTACAAAGTTCCTTCGGAGAAATACATTATGAAATAACACCCCGTATTAAATTGTCTAATGTGAATATGAAATCTACACATATGATGCCAATGGATATCAAAGGAATCAACTTGGACGATATTAAACATCTTTCAACTATCGTGAAAATGCAGGAGTTAAGTGACAGTGATAGTGAAAAAGTGGAAATTATAAAAGTCAATAGTGTCAGTGTCAAATAATTTTGTATGTCATTTTCTGCATTTGCGTAATTATAGTTTTGTATAAATTTAGAAATAAAATTAGATTAGCAGTTAATAATCGCAACCCTCAGAAAACAACTACTTCTGATGGTTCCGAACTTAGGGAGGGAGGAGTTATTGTAGCCTCACGGAACCCTACTATAAGAATAAATGCATAGACAGCATTTATCCTATTCACAGGGATCTCAGGTTGCGTGTGAACCGGGACCAGAGTAAGTATTACACGTAACTTATGGAATTATTCGATTCGAGCATCCAACTCTGTTCAGTCGTTTTAAATATATAATTGTAACAATTAGAAATATTAATCTTTCAAATTGTTTAATTAAGTTTTAGTAATAAATTTTATATTTTTTTAAAAAGTCGTTTCTCGCTCCCGCAAACTTGACTAGATACTATTTGTTTACATTTATATTTGGTAAGATTGTAAATGTTTAGCCTGAAATTGATTTTGTTATATAAGAATGAACTAAGGAAACAAAAGAATTTATGGGAGAAAAATGTTTTAAAAATTGACTCAGGTAGAATTCTTTGATTAGATCGTTTATTTGATCTAGCCTCATATGGTATACTTGAATGTGTTTTAAGCACAACATGCAATACAAATAGCTGGCGTACGGTAAGTACCTGACATTTTTCATAAAGCTCTTTGGTCGAGTAGAAATATGGAAGAAAATTCATAACCTTCAGAACAGATCTTTGCGCTCTCTCAAGTTAAATCATATTAGTCTTGTACACTCCACCCCACGAGGACACACAGTAAGTT
>NJDD01004343.1:27459-47735 GCA_002245505.1 Calephelis nemesis
AATGACTTTTTAATAAAATATTTCTGAAAAAAAAAAGTAGCCAAATCAACTACCTGTAGCCTGAGGATAAAATAATATCGCCGCTCGGTAAGGGAAATAGCCCTATTGGCGTTAAATAGCCCCATCTGGCAACACTGATCCTCACGGCTAGTCCATGTATTTAGGAGTGTATGCTAGCCACTCGATCATCGGGGCGGTCTAATACAGACAGATAAACCACATCAAAGATGAATAGGTTGTATGAGTAATAATAGTCCAATCAATTAAAGAAATAAAAAAAACAAGCTTAGAATATTATATTACAACACCAATGACAAATAAATAATATACCTATTGTTTAAAATTAATTTTATATCCTTTAGATTCTGGGTCTTGTTCTAACTTAAAATTTTCAGTGGATAGACCAAAAGGCTTTAAAATCATGTTTCCTAAGTCCTTGAGTTTCCCCAACATTTCAGTCTTTAATTTTTCATTTCTTTCTTCTATCATTGGTGGCAAACGTATCATGGCTTGTTGAGCCTCTTTATGAGATGGATCTAATTCTAATATTTTTTTGTAATCCGCTAGGCATTCGTCTAATTTTTCTGTAGCTTCATATGACTGTGCTCGTCTGAAAAAAACATTCGACTGTGAGCAAGCTATCTTACTATTTTTCATTGTCATCAAACAACATCTTTGTATCAAGTTCTCTTTATTTGTACAAATAGTCAATTTGCAAATTACGTTGTTAATTTAGGTAATTTACAACACTGAATCAATATTAATATAAAAATTTACTACAGTATGACATACAAATTACTCATATTCAGATAAGACAGATATTCTACACTTAATTTCTGCCATTTTGATAGTAGACTATACAATTTTTTTATGATATTGGAAGGCAAACAAGCAGATGGATTTCCTGATTGTAATAAATTCACGCCGCCTAAAGACACCAAAGGTAGTAATGGTGCGTTGTCAACCTGAGACCAAGATGATGAGCCTCAAGCAAAAGTAAATTTACCAGCTCCCTTACCCTCCGAACCGAAACACGTCAATGGCAAGGACTGACGTTATGGCGGCAGGAATAGGTGACGTGGTAGTACAAATCTGGGCGAGTTGCTGCGAAACTCTACGCCGTAACCCCGACGGTAAGCCTATGCTCGCATTTTATGAGCTGCCTGGCAGGAAGGCAGATGGTCTATTCTACAAAGGAGCCTGGACCAACACGAAGAAATGTCAATTCTTCATCCTGGATTATTGGAGGAAGGCCGTTCCGTGAATCGTTGCTCAAAGGAAAAGGGTACTCTGTCACCAAAGAGTGGCGACATTGTAGTACGGTGGTGAGATGTAATTTTCGGGAAAATTGAGTATTTGACGTCGTAATGAGATAGTTGGGACCTGTTATTAAATGAAGGGATCTCTTAAATCTAATAAAATTGTCACAATCTGCCACAAAAGCCATTAATAATTGATAATATTGGCAGTAGTATATTATTAACTGTTAATGGCATCGAGAACAGAAATCTATGAAATGATAGCTCTTAAAGCTTGTTTTTAAAGTATGGACATTAAAATCAATAACAGCGATGGGTGACTCGAGTTACCTAACTCGGATTAGGACGTAAGCGAGTAGCTCGAGTTGAAATATCTGCAAACCGAGTTGACCCGAAGGCACGCGGCTACCCCGCGAGCTCGAGTCAGCCCGACACGACCGCACTTCCGAGTCGCGAGTGAAAGAGTCGTTATTGTTTTGTTGCAGTTTAATTTAAAAACTTTTACTAATAGAAATTTAATTACAACCGTTTAATTTTTGAACAAGCACAACATTATTTGACTCCTATTAAGTCGACGCTACGCAGCCCGCCGGAAGCGACTCGGATCGGAACCGTGAACGCAGCCAACTAGCAAACTGCGGATCGATGCACCGAGTTGAGCATTCACTGACTCGGACGGACGACGAGGCGACGCAGCGGTTCTTAAGGCAGACGTCGAGTCAACCTCGATTTGCAACCCGAGTTACTCTATTTACCAAAAAGTCGACTCGATCCATCGCTAATCTATATTACTAGCAGCCAATCCCAGATTTGCACGGGTGGACAAACATTTACATTAATGTATATGTTATATAAATATTCTTCGTGAATCTTGTTCATGTCGCCATAACGTGGCGCCATAACCGCCGTAACGTCGTGACGTGTTCCGGTTTGGAAAGTAAGGTGGCCGGTAAACTTGCTTTTGTTAGGGCCTAACCTATTGCGACCTTTGGTGTCTCTAGACGGCGAGAATTACTATCAGGACATCCGTCTGCTTGTTAGTCACAACAAAAATCTATTAAAAAAACTGCATCAAAGTAAGTTGCATAGTAATAAAGATAGAAGCATACATAGCGTCAAACAGCAGAAAGGATTCTTGTATTTTCATCTCATCATCATCATCATTTCAGCCATAGGACGTCCACTGCTGAACATAGGCCTCCCCCATTGACTTCCACTTCGACCGGATGGAAGCGGCCTGCATCCAACGAGACCCCGCGACCCTCATAAGGTCGTCTGTCCATCTTGTGGGTGGCCGTCCTATGCTTCGCTTGCCGGTACGTGGTCTCCACTCGAGAACTTTTCTGCCCCAACGGCCATCAGTTCTTCGCGCTATGTGCCCCGCCCACTGCCACTTCAGCTTGCTAACCCGGCTGGCTATGTCGGTGACTTTCGTTCGCCTGCGGATCTCCTCATTTCTGAATCGATCTCGCAAGGAAACCCCGAGCATAGCCCGCTCCATAGCTCGCTGTGCAACCTTGAGCTTGTTTATCAGGCCCACAGTAAGAGACCACGTCTCAGTGCCGTAGGTCATCACTGATAACACACACTGGTTAAAGACTTTTGTTTTAAGACACTGAGGTATTTCGGACGAAAAGACGCTACGCAATTTCTCGAACGCTGCCCAACCGAGTTGGTTTCGTCGATTCACCTCTTTCTCGAAGTTGGACGTACCTAACTGGACCGTTTGTCCTAGGTATATATATTCGTCGATAACTTCGAGGATCGCGTTCCCAACTGACACTGGGGTGGGCGCTACATGGACATTCCGCATGATTTACTTGTATTTTACTATGTGGTAATAATATTACCTGTAATACGCCTTCAAGTATTTATCATTGAGTTCAACGGCCTTACTGCAGTCTTTGACAGCTTGCTTATATTTAGTTAGCTTCATTTTAGCTGCACTCCTATTACAGTATAGTATTGCACGTTGTTGGGGAAACTGCAGTGGACAGATTTTTAAAGCTGTAAAAATTTTATAACACAATGATAATAAGCACAACGAGTAGTGATTAGATTCTCAAACTAAAATATAAGGATAAAATGGACCTGATTAAGTAACCTATGATAACCTGATTTCATTTATAAAATTTTATTTTAGTGCTGTTTCAAATCTCGAAACACATTTCAAATTTAAAGAACAAAAGGCTCCCTAGGTAATATTTTCTTTAACAAATTGTCTAAATTTGTACCACATTACCTATTCTTATCACCATTATGGAAGTGGTCTCGCATTTTTACACTCCAAAGGTTTGTTGGTAAATTTTCCAATTCAAAAGAGTTAAGATTATAGCCTCAGATTTGCAATACATTTTTAGCATTTTTAATCCTAGGCAACATCATTGCTAGTGCTCACCATTGTCATGTTCCAGCTTAGTTAGCAGATAATGTAGAGTATAACTTGAAATTGTAACCTGGGATTAACACTGCAGTTTAGTGAAATTATGACTTGGAATAGATTCATCTGTTTCAAAGCTATTTCTACTAATATGTCTATTGATCTTCATATAGGGTAGTTAAAAAATAATATGTACTCTATATTTACCTTCTGTATATTTTTCAATACTCCGTTCATATTCTCCACATTTAAAAGCATTATTACCGGCCACTTTAAGCTCTTCCGCCATTGTTTGTCGTTCTGCTTTTTGATCATCTGTTAAGTCTAACTCAGCATCTTTTAGAGACACCTCATCTATTGAGTCTGTATCACTCTCTTCATTTTCATCTTCGCTTTCTTTGTATTTTGTGTCTTTTTCTGTTTCTTCTTCGCTATAATGTAAATCTGAAATGTTTAATAGAACAAAATTACTCAGAAACCCAATACACTGCAAAATGCTGTAACATTTTTTTAAAATTCTCATTTTACAAAAAAAGGCAATATAAATATGACATTAACATGTCCTTCCATTACATAGATCTCTAACAAAGCAAAATTGTAAATAAGCCAGATCTGCCACAACGGTATAGGAAAAAATATGATTTTTTATTTCGAGGGCAGCAGATTGAGGAAAAGTTTAAGAAATTTAAGAAAATGGTATATAAACAGCAAGTATAACAAAACCTTGCAAGTTACAATGTTTAAGAAACATAACAAAGTTATTTAAAAATCTAAACTGTATAAAACAAAGTTGAGCTAGTTAGACCTTTTATGAACAACTGTATGACACATACTATTTATACATAGTAATCATTGAAATGAAAAAAATGCAGAAAATGTGTTAAAATGTAGTTCCAAAACTCTTATAATCATAATCTGTTGTTCAAACATATTATAAGGCAAATGTACAATTTATTTACCATTAAAAATATACAGTACTCAATAGAAATGATGTAATTTTAAGTTCAATAATATTTGTAGACTAAATAACTTTATTTTAAAATAAGTTTTTTTTTGTTTCTATTTACTTTTAAAGTTAGATTTAGCAAGCTTTAGTTTTTACTTGAATGTTATTATGTTTATGATTAAATGAACAGTTTGTATGAAGGTTACCCATTAATCTATAGATTAATATATTGATTGAGTTTATATTTGACATCAGCTACGAACTTTCAGCGCTGTTATACATACACTATACAAATTAATTTAATTTTGAATTACTGAATCTATCCCAAAAGATACAGGCGTGGCTACACTAACGGCCTAACGGGCAAGTACCTGATGTATCTTCTATAACATTGTCTGTTGCGGGCTCAAAATCTTGGAGACTGCTACTTGGTTTAACTTTAGCTTCTTCATCTTCCTCATTTCGCAGAGAAAATTCGAGATTTTTAGTCAAATCATCGATTACTTCTTCGTTTGAGATGTTTGTACCCGTAAGTCTTTCAGACATGTTTAGTCAATACTTAAATATCTCAAGTTTTTAACTTATTTATTGTTAACAATATGCAAGTTATTAGAATTAATAAAGCTTTTAAAAATTACAAGAATAAGTATGTATTTTAAATAATAGCGATTAAAAATCAACAAAATTCAACTTTTTATGACAAATGACAATATTTTTTTTTCATTCGATAGTTGACACTTGACAGCAACTGACAATACTGACAGCTCCGATTCATTAGACTCACTGCATACATTTCAAATCTCATTACGGAAATCCGTCTCGAAAAAACTCTTGGGTGACCTGGGGGTTGATTGCATATCTTACAGTAATGATTTCTGGGTAAACTGAACATCAAATTGTTGTCAACTAGCGTGTTTATATTTTATATTTACAATGACCAACAGAAATACACAAAAGACAGCAAATACAAAATACGTAATTTGACAGCTCTTTGATGTACACAAATCCCGTGATCATCACTGAAAAGATGCACAAATGGCTTCCTGGGTGGTGACGCCAAATCTCAGTTGCCAATTGCAGTTTAATGTACATCGACAATTGATGACAACTGAAAAACTTTCTAATTTGCTATTTCCTTATCGTATTGAGTGATCTTCAACAAACACCTATTTCCAGTATATTTCGATAAATCACGTCAGAGCATTTGATATCTTTACAATTAAAGACATATTTTACCGTACCGGGGCTGTTGGGACGCTTTCGCAAACTTCCACTGCCCCGGCGGCGCTGGATCCAACGATCCCCTTCTGGCAGCCCACCCAACAGTGGGCCGCAAACCATCTGAAGTGGTGCACGGAGACACAGCGTGCACCACTTCGGGGGTTCCAGTGGCGTCAGGCACCCCCGTACCTGCCGCAACCCCATCTCACCGGGCGGGCTAAATGGAAACCCCCCCCTTCTCCGCGGGCCGTACTGCCACCATCCCAAGCGGGTCAAGTGGCACACCACCCTGTGTGCGCTCCTCGTGTCCCCTCTTGAGCTGAGAGGGGTACTGAGGAGCGCCCTCCCTGGTCCGTATTGGTTTCACCGGGGCCCCAGCTCGACCCCAGTTACTCAGCCCCCCGCCGCGACAAGGCTCGGACCCTCGGGGGGGACGCTCTGTCGTACCTAGTACAAGTCATGGCATCACCAGCCTGCGAATGCGACTTCAGTCGGTGGGAACCAGTTTTATGCTTTACTAGCTGTTGCCCACGTGGTGGTCCTACAGGAACATTTTTTCGCGATAAAAACTATCCTATGTGTACTTCAAGTTACCCTTTATGTGTGTGTAAATTTCATGAAAATTGGTTAAGCATTTTTTGCGTGACAACAAACAGACACACATACAAACTTTTGCATTTATATATGAATAGGAAATGGGATAGGATTTACGTTACAAGCATGCGACTTGTATTTTGCGTTAGATAAAACTTGTAAACTTTTTGTTTAATTTTCATTAAGAAATTGTGAGAACGCCTTGCAATTGGAATTTAGTGCGCATCTGTTGTAATGTCTCGCATATTATCTAAGATCAAGCTTTAGTGTGATCACCACCAATGTGATTTTAAAAATACCCAATTTTTATATTTTCTAACATAATATATCTAGTATCTAAAATATTTTAGCGATGACTTCTCACTTCAGTTCTTTATTGAGTACCGGTCATACTGGTAACGTCATTTTTGTTGAGCACTGGAGTAAAGTATTTAAGGAATACAAATATGACATTTGATATCCACTGTCATAGTAATCACCACTTTAAAAGAACGGAATTACCGCGCTGAGCGATATTTTATTTAATTTTTTATTAAACGGAATTCCGTAAAGGTATTCCGAGTGTGTGCGGCGGATCTAACAACAAATGTCAATTTTGAATGTTCCAATTATCGGTAACTATGACTTTGAACAATAGTTAAATAAAATTTGTAAATTAATGAATTGCATTTAATTTTTAGAAGAGGCAATTGAGAAGTTACGACTTTGAGCAACTATATGAAGAAAATGTAGTTACGTAAAAATTATGTACTGGTACGCATGACAGAAACAAGAAAATAAAATAAAATGTCATTTCATTTTTACACTGTGTTAAAAGAAACGTTTTTAACCTCAAATCATGAAATATGAATGATGAAATTAAACTTGAATGATTTTGGTACTGTACTCGGACGTAGAGCGCACATAGTCATTTTATTTGTAACTTTTCAGGGTCGAATAGATTATAGAATTTATCTTTGTAGATAATTTACATACATTGACTGTTGCTGAAGTTATTGTGTCGTGCGAAGTATTGAAGTGGCCAATAAAAAACTAAAATAATGATTTGTAGACATTTGTTTAAAACTTTCTCCATCAAACAATCCGTGAATTTATTAAAATTTAATCCCGTCGTTACAACATTTGGTAACTACAGAGGTTTAATACCGTTGTCGACTACCAGGCTAGCGTTAAAAGAGGAAAAGTAAGTAAAAATATAACTTATTCAAAATTCTAAGAAAATATTTATTTTCAACATTTTAACTAAGTGCTGATAAAGTCCTCTCCTTTTACTGTTAAGTAATTGGTGTGAAAGTGGGGTACAATATTGACATTACAGTTTTATTGAAAACTTAGGTATTTATTTATGATTCCTAAATATTCACAGTTTTATAATGTTAAGTTTCTTTCTTTCTTTCTTTAATTCTTTATTCTGCACAAAAAGTAAAAAAGCAAGTCAATATGTAAAATTATACAAAAGGCGAGCATATCTCTAAAAGAGATTTCTTCCAGCAAACCCAAAATAAAGAGAATGCATAAAAGAAATGTGGAACATACAGTGCACAATACAAAAACTTATTTTTTTAAATTTAAAACTGAAAACAACTATTTTGGTTTGATTAACATCCTATTATCTAGCACTGAAATTGTTGAAAAGATTAAGTTGTATGTAACCAAATGAGTAATAGAAAAATTAAATTAAATTTGGCCCCTGTCAATTGATGTTTAATTTTAATTTTGATTATTAATAACACACAAACTCAAAAAAGAGTCACTGAAGCATTTTATATTTAAAAAGTTACAAAATATTTATTGTGATATTCAAAAATTGTTTCTTTTAAACAAGCTAAGTATAAAAAAGAGTGAAATACCAAAAATTAAAATAAAACAAATAGTAACTTGCAAAAGCAGTAATTAAATATTCCTTATTAACTGAGCTTTTTAATGCCAAACTAACTTAAAATCAATCATTGTAATTCTTGGACTGCAAATTATTGTAATTTCTTATCTGATTGTGATATTTTAAATTAATTTACAGAACAAAATGCTTTTTGTTATTTTGTGTTAACAATATTCTGGAATTTGTTTTTCTTGTTTTCCAATCCAAAAATAATACAAAATTGTACTAAAATAGAATCATCTTCATACTACCCACTCTAAACTGCCACTACAACCAAACCCAGTTAGTCAGATAAACAAACTGCTCAACAATCACCTCAGAAATCACGATTTAAAAAGTCTATGTAGAGCATATACAGTTTTAAAAATCTACCCAGTCAGGAGATGAAACCCAAGCTGGTTTCATCATCTTTATCTATTATGCTGGTGTTCAGATATTTTATCAGGTTGGTTTTTAAAAATATGTTTGTGGTTCTCTTAGAATTTGCTCTGAGTGTTGAATATCATACATGAACTCAGACAGGACTTATGGACTTTTTTTAGGAGAATGACAATCACCATCTATTTTAAGACAATTCTCACAATTCTAAATTTTTTATTTCTACTTTAAAATTTAAAATTATGCCCTTTGAAAATATTTATTTCATAAAATTAAAAGAATAAATGATGGACAAAAGCTTTTAGTCACTTTCATAGTTTATTTATTTATTTAATTATTCATTATTGTACAATATAAACACAAACATAAGATATACAAACAAAATATTACAAAAAAATTACAAATAAAGGTCTTATTGCTCATAGCAATCTCTAACAGACAACCAGGAGAGACAGAAAATTGAAGATTGTAAACAAATCTTATCTACATTTGTATAATTAACTGCCTTATTCATAAAAAATAGTTAAGTTACCTCCTAAGCATTGCTTAACTAATCATTTGATTAAGCCTTAAGCATTGCTTAAAAATTTGTTATTCATAAAGTTCATTTTGACATTGCTTAGTTAAATACTGCTTAACTTGGTAGGTTTTGGTAGAAATGTGGCTGTATGCGTATTTCTTTTGCTAAAAGTGGATTAAACAATTGTCATCCGTTATCAACATTGTTGTTTCTGAATACGGTGTCGGACATCTATAACTTCTTGCTAAAGAGTATTTATATTTCTACAATAAAATACTCGTACATATTGTACTACAATAAAATTAAATTTATTAGAGTAAATAAAGTTGATGCAACATAGACACAAAACGTTTAAACTGATACACTGCATTTCAAAAATAATGTTTTTAATGCATCTACATTATGTTACTAAGCTAAATATAAAAATGATGTCATTTCTGTAATATTTTCCCCGTGTTGGCTCGAGTTCCATTGTAGAAAGTAGAATAGACCATCTACCATCTAACAGGAGTTAAACAGCGCGTAAAAATCGAGCATAGGCTTATCGTCACTAGCACCGTGATAACTTACTAGGAGGTGAATTTCGCAGCGACTCACCGGGATCGGTACCACCGCCTTACATGTTCCTGCCGCCATAACGTCAGCGCTTGCTGTTGAATTGTTCCGGTTCGTAGAATAAAGTAGGTAGCCGGTAAACTTAATTTTGCTCGGGGCTTGACATCCCAGCCTCAGGTTGGAATCTCACCATTGACACCTTTGGTGTCTCTAGACAGCGTGAAATTCTCACAATCAGAAAATCTGTCTACTTTTATGCTTCCAATATCATAACAAAATGCTCTGGAAAACTATTCGTTTCTTCGTAGGAGTCATTGGCCATCTCCATAATAAAACATGTTATTACAGTCCTATATTGTTCCAAAATCCAACATATCCCATCCAATTTTGTCCACACTTCAACGAAATCAAAATATTTCAATGCGTGTATTATAAAAAAATCATAAGAATACACAAATAAGCCATATTATATATGGCTAGTTGTTGCATTTTGTCAATGCACATAAAATCAGCTGTTTGAAATTTAGTCAGCCATTTTGTTGATTAAAATTTTAAACAAGGGTCCGAGGTTGTTTAAAGTGACAGCTATTTAAGAGTATATTTAAACAAATGATTAACTCTAAATAGCGTTTATGAATAAGAATTTTTTTAAGCATTACTTAAATTGGTGATTAAAAGTTAAGCAACGTTTATGAATAAGCCTGTAGATTATCAATAAGTAATGAATCTACTACAATAATTGTTTTATACTTTTTTGTTTAATAAGGAAATTTAAAGAAAAAAGGAATAAAAAATCTGTACAAGGATAACTACATTGTCATTATAAAAAATGTTGTAAATATATGAAGTATAAATACAATATGTATATGTACAATAATACATAGAAGTACTTAAATAGATACTGGAATAAATTTAATAAACACCCAGACCTGGAAATGCACACATTTAAATGTTCATCACACAAATGTCAAGCCTCTGTAAGGAATTGAACCCAGCTAAGTTGTGCTGGTTAGTAGGTGCCTCAAGGGGTGCATGCTATACCTTCAACCATTTCAAGGCTCTTGCTTAAATTTATCCTATCCTGTTATATGATAAATGCTATATAATATTATATTGGACCGCCTCATTGGTTGAGTGGCAAGGGTACACTCCTAACTACTGCGACTAATGATAAGGCTCGGGTTCGATTTCCGATGGGGGCAGGCAGTTGTGTGATGAACATTTAGATGTCTGGGTGTTTATTAAATTTATTCTGGTTATCTATTTAAGTATTTCTATGTATTGGTATCGTTGACTAATACCCATAACACAAGTATATAATTTGCTTACTTCGGAGTTAGATTCAATTTGTGTTACTTGTCCAGAGATAGTTATATAAGTTTGTAAGTATGTAAGTATCTTTGTTACTCTTTCACACTCCATTGACTGAATGGAATTGTCTAAAATTTGGAACACAGATAGATTGTGATCTAGATTAACATATAGGCTCGTTTTTAATTTTTAATCCCAATCACACAACGGATTCCTGTGAAAACTGGTGCAATGCGGCTGGCAACAGCTAGTATTTTGTATGTGATCTGCCCAATGAAATCCACTCAATGGATTTTGATTTTGATCTTCAATGTATGTATGTAATAATGGGCAAAGTAATTACAAAACAAACATACATAAACAAAAAACATATAGGCAATTTGTTCCTCCTTTTTGGAGTTGGATGATTAAAAGTGATTGTTTTAGAATTTGTAGCATGTTAATCTACAATATACAAAAGGTATGAAATCACAACAAATATAAGTCAATTGTTGGTACCATTACTTATGCTATGGGCTTTTTTGTGTATTTTTTTTTGTGACTAATACTGTGTGTAAGATTAAGTATAGTTTTGCAATAAGAGTTGTTTGTAGGTTATATTACTTACCTTACCTATTTCTCTTGCCATAGTGTAAATGCTCATCACTGTCTTGTCCCAGTAAGGGTAAGGTAAACTTACTAACACAAGAGGCTTAAGACCCTAGCCTAAGTTTAGAGTGAACCATTCCTACCATTGATATTTATAAGCATTTACAGGTAAATTTAAAAAATCCAAAGCTAATGAATTTTGCCTTAAATTGTTTTTTTTTTTATACATAAGAGGAGTTAAACAAACAAGTGGGTCACCTGACGGAAAGTGATCACTGCTGCTCACAGACATCCGCAACACCAAGAGTATCATCATAGATGCATTGCCGACTTTTAAAGAATGTAAAAGTATACAAATTATATTTTGTATTTTGTTACAGAGTGAAAGTCACATTTAATCTATATGATGGCAGAAAGCTGGAAGCAGAAGGTAAAGTGGGAGATACATTATTAGATGTGGTGGTCAACAATGACCTGGATATTGATGGGTATGGAGCTTGTGAAGGCACTGTCACCTGTTCTACCTGTCATGTTGTGCTGAAGCAGGAAGATTATGATAGGTGAGTAACATACAAACATACATTCAAAATCGCACCTATTTCTAGTTCATAGTGGTGAGTATTTGCCATTATTATTGTCTATGTGAGTGATGCCAACCACTAACATCCCAGCCAGCAGCAGCATAATCTCAAAACCAGCGGCATATAGTTTTATCTTAGAATTCTGTGAGTTTCTTTAAAGCTTGTTGCCTTACATGTAAATTCGTTTCGAACTATCTGTTTTGCTCTCGTTAGTGCTTGCGTCGTCGCAACCATTACCAACAACGCACCAATAACGATAACTGTCGGTCTGCCAGGCACCACCAAACCATAGCGACACTATTGACACGTAAACTATGTCTGAATATGATCACCTTTTGTCGCTGCATTGTGGTGTCGTTGTGATTTGTGTGAACGGAGCCTAAGTAAGTTTACCGACTCCCACCACTAAATCGAAATACGCCAGTAGAAAGCAAAGTTATGGTAGTAAGAATAGCCGGGTGACTTAGTAGAAATTTGAATATGCAACCAAGTTTTTCTTAGTCTATTCTAGAATTTTTTAAAAGAGATTTTATGTATGTACCTAAATAAATTTGAAAGTTCAGAAACTGTTCAGAGAACCGTTTCCGTAAATTATTCGCATATGCACTCTTATTATACTGTAAAATTTTGTTTCCCCAGAATTCGGCGTATTTTATTTTATTTATGCTGTACTTGTACGTGTACGTGTAACTAGCTTCAGTATTTTCAAAATTAGAGATGACGTCACTTCATAAATCACCACATAGTATAATAAAACAAAATCCCTTCCAAACCCGGTGTTAGCACCCTCGTGTGACTATACACCGGCCGTAAACGCGCCCGCCAAACTTAGGAGACTCCGTCACGTCCTATCGGATCCTCCGGATCCAGTAACCGCGGCAAACGCGAGTCTCCCTCCCAATCCAAGCAACACTAACTCACAGGACATTACACTACACCGTCGCCGCCGGTCTCGACGACGAAGACCTCTCTTGCGGCCGGCGCTTAACGCCGAGCGACGAGCCGCAACTATTCCTCCATCAAGTCCACCCAGTAATCAGAACGCAGCACCAAGTCGAGGTACGGTCTCCCAGGAGACAGCCCTTGTTGCTGACGTTGTAGGTAACAGTCCAATCCATCTAAATAATGATGTCTCGGGTTGAGCACTCTGCTCTGCGTCTATACTTCTTCACCTGCTCTTTGACATCTATTTAAGGAAGCGATACGAAATTCGCCGTTTCGCCGAATTCTTTATTTATTTATGAATGAATGAACTCTTTATTGTGCAAAATTACGTTCACAACAACTAGTTTACTAATACCCACATACACACACATACTTTACTAGTTTACTGATACACACATACACACACACACACGCACGCACGCACGCACAAACAAAGACACACACACACACAAAGTCCCTTACGGGGTATGCAGTGAGTATCTATCTATCTGTCTAGTTTTCTTATAGTAAATCAATTGGCCTAGCCATTTTGTTCGACATTTAACCAGCGTTTCTTTGGTTCTAAATGGGGCCTATAGATTTTAGGCATTGGTTATCTACGTAGCAGTACGTACGTGTTTTTTCACATCAAATATATAAATTCCAGGTTACCAGAAGAAGCAGGTGATGAAGAAAGGGACATGCTGGACCTGGCGTATGGGTTGACAGACACGTCGAGGTTGGGTTGCCAAGTGACCTTAACGAAAGAAATGGACGGTTTAGAGGTCAAGGTACCAGAAAGTGTCAATGATGCAAGGAGCTGATGACTTGCCTCTAGATAGTTTAGGCAAATTGGTCGAATAAAGACATGGGGCTAGGATGACAAATTAGTCGATAAATCGTTAATTTCTTTTATTTTTACACATATAATGACTTTGACTGATGGCTAATGCTAATGGCTCGTCATACCATAATTATTAAGTATTTCAACATACTCGAAAAAGAATGAGGTTTTCAATTTGATTGTATGTTTTTTTGTATATTAGTTACTCAATTACCTCCATATAAATTTTATTAAAAAATATATAATATTTGTTTTAATCGACTTCGAAAAAAGAGGAGGCTGTATGTTCGACTCTTAGGTATGTTGTTTGTATGTATGGTACACGATTTCTCCGTCGTTAGTAAAACGATTTTATTTTTTTTAAAATGTTTACTTGCGTAACGAAGACATTGCCAGTAAATCTGGACCTGATATTAAATTTTTTCTCTCTCAATCTCAATTTTTATGTTATTTAATTTATGACATAATATTGAAATAAAAGTCAGTTTTTTCGAAATCGGTATTTTGCAGTTTTAAATTAAAAAAAATAGTGCTATGCAAAAATATTTTTACCATTATTGTTTACACAGATATGGAAAGGGTAAAAATATGTTTTTCCCAAAAACGCGGGTTTGAAAATTTTGTTGAAAATATTGTATTTCTCATAAATCATAGGAACAAGTAAGTTTTCCACCTACCACCACTTCGGAATGCTGTCAGTCACTGAGAATATCCGACAAAAGAAATTGAGAATTTGAAATGTTCAAATGAGTCGTCTGATTATATTATTAGTAACTTTTGACGTCATATTACAAAATGAACTACCTACCTACTATACTAGTAGTTGGATATTTTGTAGTTCTTTGTTTTACAATAACAGTAATAACTTACTACCTATTTTATACAAAAATATAAAATATTTAGTTTTATATCAAAACAAAACAAAATTACGCAATAAGATAAAAAACATGAAAATGATAAATGGGAAAAACAGAAAATGCATTGGTATTATGTATCAATAAACACCCTCAGTATTAAGTAATGTATAATTTCTTAGTATCTTTTTGCCCGTGATTACCAACCTAAAATAATGTTTGGATTATTTGTTTGGATAATTTTTGCGAAACACGATCTATTTCATTTAACTTGTTTTAGCTCTATATCCTTCGGGAAAAGTAACAAAGTGTTCAGAATAAGATTTTTCTTTTTTTATAAAAAAAGGAAAAATTATATTCTGACAGCTGTCAAGGTTGCAGCTAGTGTTTAGATGTAATAATAGGATAATTAAATTATATTAATAAGTTAAGAATTATCTTATAGATTTTATTGAATTGTTTTTATACTTAGTTATGGAATAAAAAATTGCTTATATAGTTTTGTTTAATTGACAAACTGTTTTGTTTGTGTATTTTGCTGTTTATCTTAAGAGTAATTGATAATTTTAATCTAAGTAATTAAAGGTAGGCGTCAAGATAAGCAAAAGTGGTTTTCCTACAGTAAATAAAACCACATAGAAGTAAGTATTTGTGTAGGTAACATAATATAGGTACTAATTAATATAAATGCGAAAGTCTGTCGGGTCTGTTGCTCTTTCACGACCAAGCCGCTAAACCGATTTCGATGAAATTTGATAAGCATTTAGCTTGAGATGCGAGTTCAAACGTAGGCTATTTTATTCCAAAAATCAACTCCCGCAAAGGACTCTAATAGGTAGGGATGAAAACTATACCACTATGGTATCGATACTTTATTCGATACTGGTATCGGTCGTCTAGTATCGATATTTACTCAGTATCGGTAACAAAGTATCGATACTTGCTAGTATCGTATCGTTTGTGGAAAATATTTAGTGAAAACCGTAATAAGTAGTAGTTTCCTTTATTGAAAAGTACTAATTCTAACATAGGTAATATTTTTTGAGTTACTCCCGACCATGAGTGTCGCGGGTAAACGCTAGTACAACACGTCTTCTCAAAATAATTTATAAAAAAAATCCGTTTTCGTGATGCTAAAAAAAATCAACATTTGTAAATGTCTTCCGCTCAAACTTTTTTTCGGGCATAGCTTAACAAGCTTGTCAACTGCCAAGGCTGCAAACTACACAAAACTAAGCCTAGGATGCGTTCAGAAACTTCAATTTAGGATAAACTTTTTTTAATGTTAAAAGATAAACATCCATTACGTTAATTTTCATTAACCATAAAATTTACTGATATGAGTACTTTTGACCGATGCCTACTCGATACTTCATTTCAAAGTATCGATTCTAAAATGTACTTATTGGATAAAAGTATCGAGTGCCTACTGGATCTACTCGTATCGTTTCGTCCCTACTAATAGGGGTTGAAAGTTTGCATGAAAACCATAACTATTCTACGCTGACGAAGTCGCGGGCAAACAGCTAGATTTAAGTTTGCTTATCAAATCAATTTCGTAGTTTCGTTTCGTATTTTGTACGTTTGTACTACTACTTAAAGATCTAGCAGTTCGGCGTCGGACTTGACTTCTTGAGTTCCGATCGTCAGGCAACAAAAAAATAGAAAATGTGTATTTTCAATATACTTACCTACTAATACAAAATAACTTTGCACGGAATTGGACATGTGCCCGATTGGCGATAGGCTTGCCACCTATCACATTGTGGCACTTACCGTCTTATTAATAAACGTGGACTAACGTAGGTGTAAAATTAAGTTGATATTATAGTCTGTATTACAACGTAATAAAGACTATAATATCAGGTTACACCATAGCGTAATTTACGCCGTGTTTATTAATAAGACGGTTAGTGTCTTCGGCTAATCGTGGGTTATGCCTCTGCCTACCCATTCGAGGATATGGCGCAAAGATACGTACTTAAAGAGTCCATAATATAATCATGATATTAATTTTAGAATGATACGACTAGTCCTTTTTTTTAATTATGCTTAAATACACTTATCTTGACGACCTCATTAATGATTAAGCATTATTAAATGCAACTCAAAAACTACGAGTAGGATGTTGATAAAATTTATTTGGGACCGGGAACCATGTGTTGTCTTTCGGTAACAGAATTATCGATTGGACAATTATGCGAAGTAGTATGAAATGAAATGGTTTAAGTCGATTGTAACCCAAATTATTGTAGCTGATCAGACAATAAAAGTAAGGTAAGTTTGAATATTTTTTTATTAACCTAAAAATATCACTTCACTTTTTCCTAAACTACTTCCTAGTATAAACTACCTAATTAAAATAAGGACTAGACTGAGTAAAGTTAAACTCGGCGCTATTTTGTAAGCGTGGTTTCCAAAATCAAAGATTTGACAGTTGTCATTTGTGACATTTATAAAACTGCGTTCAAAATTAAAAGGCATTTTATCGTATGGATGCATTTTTAAAATATGATCTGTTACTAGTACTTTGGTATTATTGTGGAATAAAATATCTATTTGGTGGTTGTATATCCCGTACATGGTAAACATTGGACTATGAAATGGTTGATGTTTGCCGAAAAGTTGGTCCAATTTTGTGAACACAGTTGTGATTTCATTTCTTCTCGTGTCCGTTAGATTTTTGTGTGTTAAAATATGGCCAATATTGGCCCAAGATATGTAGCAGTACTTCTCGTTAGTTTCAGGGCATATTGGTACTATTTCAACATTTATACTGGCCCATGGTTCTAGAATTTGATTATCTGAAAAAAAAAAAAATTATTCCTGCGCATCTATTTAAAAATTATGTTGAAAGAGTTGTGCCTATACATTAAACGTAGGATAAAATAATCTGTAGAATATTGCAATTTGTTCTTCAGAAACGAAATTCCTATGGTACAAACAAGCATCTGCACTGAACCAGTGTAATAAAATTCCGTAAGATAAGATTTATAGTAATATTCTGAAGTCTGAAATACGAGTATTAAGTAAAAACAATTTTGGCTTATTTAAAGCTTATTGGGAAATACCTATTTTATTCATAAGTTTCAAACCATATGTACTTACTTTGATATAAATTAACGGTTTTCATACTTATAAATGCAACATCACTCTTCCCTTCAATAAGAGATTTTAACGATGAGTATTCTCCCTCTTTTTCATCTTGGCAACCCTTTGTCAATTTGTCTTTAACGTCTTTGGTTAAATTATATTTTTCTACCCCTGGTGCACAAATCTCCCCAAAGTAATCAACAATATCCTTGCAATTGGTGTTTTCTTTCTGTTTTATGTATTTCAAAACGGAATGCCAAGCGATTCCGTCAAATCGGGGAAAAGAAGCTCGTTTCCCGCGCAAATCCTCCATCTTGGTTATCATGGCGTCTTTTTTGACGTATGCCACGACCGTGTCTAATTTATCCACGATTGGTGTTGTTTCGTATAAAAGTGGTACCAATTTATAGTCTCTGAAATTAAAATATAGTTGCTATCAATTAATACTAAAACTTATAGCTGATACTGTACAATGTACATTCAAGGTGTATGACACAATTAAATATTATGATTAATAAAAGCCAGTTGTTGTGGTCCGTGCTGGATGGTAGGATATCTTGTAGAATCGCACATGTAGCCTAAGATCCGACCTTAAGACAGCAATGCGGTAGTAACATTTGTGGTATCTATACAGCAAGATTTTTTTATAACCATCCAAATTTTTTCTAGGCATAAAGTATATGTAAATACGTCCATTTATGAAAAAAATAGGTATCTAGCAGGTAGCTATCTAGCATGTCAGAGCACTCAGCGCGTAGGTACGGTACTTTGTAGACGACTTTGATGTCATATCTTAATATTTTAGTATTAAGGGATACTAAAAGAAAAAACACGTATTTAATTATTTTCACTTAAGATCAACATATTAAAATTTGGATGGTGATTAAAAAATCAGGCTGTATGTGGCGGTTTTGTGCTACCATCGAGAGAGCCGCTTGCTTGTTTACTGCAAATCTTATAATTGTACATTTTCACAAAAAAATGGTTTAAATCCACTTCAGGCTCATAAGGTAACCACTCAAGGAAACTAAATAATAGTCATAATTAATAAGTTAGGGTGAAATGGTTCAATGGAGTTTCACCAGAAGCCGACAATATAAAGTGAAGCTCGTACAACTCAATCCTTACCTTGTAGCAGTCATCAGTAGATCTCCATTGCTGACAGCGACATCACTACTCTTGTCCTGAACATCCTGGAAGCAGCCCTGGCTGGATTCTCTCAAGCTGCACTGCAAAGGTGGGGTCACGCCATACACTGCAGCGGCTTCACTCATCCATTCGCATTTGTTTTTCTCTAGCAGGGATGTGGTGCAGATGGTGATATGCCTGGAAAACATTGCAGCTTTTATTTAACTTGCCATGTAGGTAGGTTCGTACAGGTGGAATTCTTCAATTTTAAAGCAGCTATCGACAACTGATCAAGTTGGTATTTAACTGATTTTGAAAATTGACTAACTTTTATTTTTTATGTATAAGTATGTGTATTCTCTGTCATTTCTGAACCGACTTTAAACTTTTTTTATGTAAAAGAGCGTACCACTAAGACCGGATCTGATGACGAAATTCCAGATAAATAAAGGAAAACATTTTATTTTTGTGGACTTATATGATTTACTTATTGAAATCGAAGTCGGTTTTTATACAATATTTTTATCAACTTACCTACTGTACATAATACAGTAAATACTTAATATATATACTTAAATAGGTACCTAAAAACTGCGCTAAAAGTATAACATACACGCTGAAGTTGAATAACAGTAAAATATAGCTGAAATATGATATAAGTGGTGGCCATACGAAAAAAAAGAACCTTGATGCCCTGGAGAGGTAGGTAGAGGTATACCCAGGTCAACCAAGATCAGACGAGGACACTAAATTAAAAATTTATCTCAAACAATATGATAGGTGGCAAGCTTGTCGCCAATTGGGTACCTACATATCTGATCTTGGGGAACGGGTAATATTGTTTTCGTTACAAAAGTAGCTGTATATCTGCAATAACGTCAGCGTCGACACAAACATTCATTCCCCATAATCCCCTAAGGGGTTGATTTTTAAAAAAAAAATAGCCTGAGTTTGAAACCGGTTCTTTTATCTTTATGCATATCAAATTTTATCGCAACCGGTTTAGCGGTGTATTCGTGAGTTGGTACAAGTGCTTCTTCGTCTAAAATGTGGATAAGAGTACAAAAAGTTTGGTAGGTTTGTAAGCATCATGCCGTCAGACATGGTGCAGTTTTGCGTGTTATCTCGAGTGTGGTGTGTACCTGGGCGGGTCGCAGCCGCTCTGGCTGTAGGCCTCCCGGAAGCCGCGCGCGGCGGCGAGGTGGTCGAGCGGCGCCCGCG
>NJDD01004344.1:18513-34680 GCA_002245505.1 Calephelis nemesis
GCAGTTAAAAAAATATTTTTTTTCTTTATTACAATATTTATGGCAAGACTAGGTAGATTAATATGGCGCGCTATAATATATATTATAGCGTGATAATGTATTCGTTGATGGCGTCATAGAAATATATATTATAGTTGCGTGTGCGGTCGCTTGAATATTTGTATAGAAAATATGTTATAATATGTCTTGCTATAGTTCATATTAATATATATTATAGCTACGTGTGTGACGGGCTTAATGCAGTTATTTGGCGCTGGACTAGAATTTCGCCGAATATATATTATGTGTTCAATGCTCTGCCTTGGTATAAGTATTAACAAGTATGAATTAAGAAAGCGATACTAAAATATTTGACAAATGCAAACAAAGCTGTATATCCTCGGATATGGCTATGTGCCAAACACGCATTCTTCCACCATTGTCCATATTATGCCGGGAGGAATTACGCCTCTTTTACGTCCTTTGTGTTTTTGTTAGTGATTCGTGTATTTTTTTAAAGTTCAGCAATATTGACCTTAATGTGTCAATGTTTTTCGGGAAGATACCTTTTAGCTTTAACCGACTGAAAGTGGGTTTCACTTAATTTTCTTTTCCTTTGTTTTTTGTAACGTCCGTTACCTATTTAAATCAGAGTCCTTGTTGTAAAATTTTTACTTTTACATGTGTCAGTCTTATACGTAAATATACAGAAAGAGTACATAATGTTTATTCATTTTAATAAATTTACGTGTAATATCATACGGTTTCCCTGTAAGCCTAAATCTCCAAAAGGATTGAACCGATTTGTAATATTGTATTCGATAGATAAATGATAACCTATCTACCAAATGTCGGTTTGATGGAGTTACGAAATATTTTTAGCCTGAATTGAATTTACTCAAGTGGTGTTCTTGGTAGTAAACCACGAGCAATAACAGGGGGGATTTCACTCTGCAGTTAACGCAAGTCCACTTGCGGTCCTCTTTAAGTTTTTGTGAAAATCCGTAGTTAAAATCATATCTGACGTCACGTCATGCTAAATATTCCAGTTACGCTCACCGCTATATGAGCCTTCAACCAATGTTGATTGTTATGCGTGTTGGTTCAGGTACACAGAGTACAATAGACCATCTGATGCCAGGCAGCTCGTAAGAGGCGAGCATTGGTAAAATACTTCGGTCATTACCAACAAGACCACTGGAGGGAGGTAATAGGGATCTACCGCCTTATCTATGGCGTCTATGGGCTACGGTTTTCTCTTACCGCCAGGAGAACCATATGCTTGCTCTTTGACTTCGCACATAAAAAATGTAATAAGTTGCAATTTTTATTGATATGCGTTATATTTTGAGCAGCTCGGATATACTAGTTCAGCTTCATATATTTGCTAGATACATTTAAATTTATTACATTTGGTACATCAGTGCGTCTTCTTTACGTAGGTAGTGTTATAACTTATTATGTGACAATAAATATGCAATAAAGTCTCATTACTAACATTGAATTTGTTTTAGTTTTATCTGGTGATTTTAATTCTAGATATAAACTTATTAGAACGCATTGTTTCTAAGTTCGAAAAATATTTAAGTACCTACCTACATCTAGTAATTTTATTTGTTGTGAAATGCCAATTCATAGTCGTAAGATTAACCTGGTTCCCAACGTACAAAAATGTGTATTTTTTTAGATTAGTTGTAATTTTATGTTACTTTTAACCTTAATAAAATTATAAACTAAGTTTAGGCAGTTGAAATCACATTAAAATATTTTGAATAGTCCTTACTTCGACAAATCATTAAATTATAACAAATGACAATGAAAATATATTTAGGGAAATGGGACGCTTAATATTCCTAATACTTTAAACTCTTTTTTTCTCTCGGTTTGTTCATGAATATATAAAAAAATACTTTATTTATTATAAGCGTACTAGCCAGTTTTGCCAACCCCAGTGAATAGAAAAGCAGTAGATCAATCTTAAAAAAACAGTAAAATTACATTTTCAAAACATTAAATCTACTACATATCTCAGAAACCTTTCAATTAGGACATAGAATTAGTTATATCTTTATATATATAATTCTTCTGTGAGTGTGTATGTCACTGAACTCCTTCTAGACGACTGGACCGATGTCGATGAAACTTTTTGTATGTGTTCTAGGGAATTCGAGAATGGTTTAGATTCACAATTTGGTCCACTGGAAAATGTTTTTTTTAATTAATTTTTTAATAATAAGTAGTTGTTGATTTTAGAATGTTTCACATCGGATCCGACAGACTACGCTACTGCCTAAGCATTAATGTCAAGCGATACGAAGTTTGCTGGGTCAGCTAGTAGATGTATAAGTTAATGAAACTACTGCAACACTACGAGCACGAGTACTAGAAGTACGAGTAGTACTTCTTTAATTAACACATTTTTTTATAGAATACATTATTGAAAGAAAAACAACATAATTATATTATTCATTAAAAATTGGTGATCAAAATTACAAACATTGTTCATTGTTGTGTATTACTCTACCCTAAACATTTTCTGTTTCATTGTTTTTGTTAAAATCGTACATCCTTTTATTAAAATTTTTCATATGATTTTCAGTAGCATCAAATGCGTAACATTCGTCTATTTCAGTAAATCTACTGTTAAAACAGTAGGCTTGGTAACACTGGTACTAGCTATATTTCGAATTTAAGCTTAAATTATTTGATTAAATCGAGTCGACTGGAACTAATAGGATTTATAGTAAAAAAACTTATGTTTTGTTACCGTGTAGGCAACAACAAGCTCGAAACAGGAAAAATAACAATCACCAGCCACGTACCTACGGAATACCAAAGACAATATTTACTACTCTCTGGAAATACTTTGTCCGTCTTATTAACAAACGAGGACTGACGTAGGAATAAAATTTTGTTGATATTATAGTCTTATTACATTATAATAAAGACCAGACCAGGCTGAACCTTGGAGTACTTTACGCCGTGGTTATTAATAAGACATTGTGAATTTAAAACAATTGATGGCTTTGAATTTATTAATATATATTTTGATTACATGTGGAGAGAATGGCAGATGAAATATTAAAAATATGCAATGCGAATGTTGACGGATGTACTTAGGGAAACCTAGGTTGCAATTTAACTTTCACTCGCGTATTATCCAAAGGTGTATTTGTATGAAAAGAGTAATAAGTGTAAAGAAAGGCAAGCAGGTCTGCAAGCATCATTGCATTTGACATTCGATACTCTCTTCCTATTCTGCAAGGAGCTTGGCGTGAAAATATGTATGAATGAACTTGAAGGTTCTGGAGTGGCGGCCCCGCACCGGAGGCCGTAGTGTTGGACGACCCCCACCCGGTGGACTGACGATCTGGTCCAAGTCGCGGGGAGCCGCTGGATGCAAGCGGCTGGGGACCTTGACTTGTGGCGCTCTTTGGGGGAGGCGTATGTCCAGCAGTGTACATCCTCCGGCTGATGATGTACTTGAAGCTTGTAAAAATGTTTTTTTTTTCAAAAATTGACCAGGACTGGGAGTACTGACTAATGATATCTAATAATTAACTCAATAATTTCAAGTCATAATAGTTATTTCAAAATTTTTTTCTACCTTGAAGCTGTAAGAATTTATAATATAAAAGTTTTATAACGTGTGTGTACTGCAATAACGAAGAAAGGAATAATTACTTTGTAATTAGACTACTACTTGGGCCAAGGGTTATTGCGTTTTAATAAATGTTTTGTTTGTATGATAATAAGGAAAACCGATGATTCACTGTCACCACTACTCCAGGTTTTAGTTACGCGGTCTAAGTAAATGACGACTTGCAAGTCATTGAATTAAAATTATAGCAGGTAACAGAAGTGGTTATTCCAGCAAATGTTTTTCACTTGCCTCACTTGTCAAGAAAAGTCATATCTAAAAATGACTGGCATTTATATTACACTTTTGAATAACCCATGTTTTTATTTGTTTCTTAATGAAATGTTTCCTGTGTACAGGGTTAAACCCATGTTTAAATAATTGTTAATTGAGCCTTAAGAGATTTACTATCAAAGTGTTAAACGAATCTGTTTTTTTGGAGATCATCAAATTGTTTTTATTTCTTCACATTCGACATCAATAATAGTATCAAGTTACTATGGTGCTTTACTTATACAATGTCATATATTTTGATAAAAAAAGACGGGTTGCACTCCGGGAGTGCCGAAGTTTTTACTTCTAAAAACATGAATATAACGTTGTGAATTTTTGATATTTTGGAATGATTAGGGAATAATTTTGCAGGAATTGCTTTAATTATCAGTATACCACGTGACGGCTAGGAGCGTCGTCATATTATCTGTACATCGAGCATTGCTCGTCTACACATAAAGCTTATTTTCAAGATGGAACAAATAGAGAAATGTCAGTTGATATGATACGTATCTGCTATCTGTGAGAATGTCATGGTAGGTATATGCGGCGTATTGTCCATTGCGCATCCTATACGCTTCGGAAATATCTAAACAATACAAAAACAGCAATGAATCTATGTTTTATTTTAGGTCTCGCGCCGTCTTATTCGCGCATGCGTCGTGCGCCGTCTTACGTTCTGACGATCTGACACTAGTTAAGAAGTTTTTACCCATTCCAAAAAAAGTGCGCAATGCCGCTAAAGAAGTTTTCACTTCAAAAATTTGATTTTAAGTTATTTTGATAGTATACTCTTCTACGGCCACGGATGATATGAATTAAATCAAAGATTGATTTTAACACCTACGATATTAGTGCAAATGATTTACCCTATCCAAAACAGACATTATTCAAATTAAAACTACCTAGTCTAGCGGTCACCGGATCTAGTGGCCAACTAAATGCGTGCTTAAATGACGAATACAATTGTTTTAGTCATTATAAGCCATAATCAGATATTAGAAGAATGCAGATTGCAGTTGAATGGAAAATATTTCACATACGAGAATTGTGTTTCATTTTGTGATAAGTATCTTCACGCCCATATCCCGCAGCGCTAGGCAGAGGCACATCCAGGGTACCCACGACTAGCCGAATACACTAAGTCCCACAATGTGATAGGTGGCAAGCCTATCGCCAACGGGCACATATCCAACCCCGAGCAACATATTTTTATTAGAAAATTGGAAAAACCAAATTTTCTTTTTGTTGCCTGACCTGAGATTCGAAACCGGGACCTCATGCTGTCAAGTCCAACACCTGAACCGCTAGACCACAGAGGCGATAATATTAATATAATATTAAGATAATATTTTGTGATAGAATCTGATATGAATGAACTTTCATGACTAACATCCGTGATTCAATTTCTTCAAGTTCTGCCAAATAATTTGGAAAATCCCCGAGCTCTCTTTGCCAAAGTGAAGTGTGAACGTATTAATCCCTGCTCTTACTTTAATTCAGTTTTGACAGTATTAAATTCGACGACGCGAATTCCTTTAAAATTCCGTATTCGATTTGTACAATTTACACGTTTTCTGTTTAATCTTGTGATTGTGATTCACACATTTTGTAAATACTAGAATTCCTTTTAAATAAATCGTCATGTAACTGGTTAAAGACATAACACACGGGGCGGTTTTTTTGTTGTTAACCTATTTTTAGTTGTAACTAACGAAGAGCTTCAATAAATAAATATCCCTGGACAAGTTACACATATTGAATCTAACTCCAAAGTAAGCAAACTATATGCTTGTGTCATGGTCAACGTCAAGTCGACGATACTATTACGTTGAAGTATTTAAATAAATACCGGAATAAATTTAATAAACATCGAGACCTGGAAATGCAGACATCTAAATGTTTATCACACAAGTCAGGTCCGTCAGGAATCGAACCCGAGCCTCGAGGTTGGTCGATGTAGTTAGGCACGGTTAGGCTACGTACAGTAGCCACTCGTCAATATAAAAAAATGAGGCTGCTAAACAAAAAACCGGGGCAGGCAGAGAGTATCGAGTGCAAAGTGTAACGGTTCCTGCAGACCTGCCTAGCTTCCTCCACATTCATTTATGTTTTTATGCGAACACGCCAGTTTCATAAAAATTCAAGCAATTTCATCGTGTAATCTAATAACGTCAACCTAGGTCTCTCCGGGTACCCCAGTACTATACAAATTCGTATTGGGTACTTATCTGTTTTGTCAACCATTTGCCATTCTTTCCACACTACCGAACCAATGCAGCTTTTCTTTTTTAATTTTTATACCAACACTTTCTTTCAACTTCACACTGTCTCTCTGATCTCATTGTTGCGAATATGGTCGTCGAGTGTATTACAGGATATCAGATTAGAAAAACAAAAATATGATTAAGTATATTCCCCGTGTAGATCTGGGTAGCCAGAGAAGAATAGAACATCTGTCTTTCTGATACACATCTCGTAGGAGGCGAGGTTAGGCAGGAATTGAAACATTAATAGGGTTTTAGACGGTTGTAAACACTGGTTGCAAACATTGCTTTGCATTCTACTCGACCGTAGATTTAATCCATATTTGATAATGATTGGTAGATAAAAACGAAGTTCCATCCAATGCTACTTTGGTTAGAAGGCGTGTTTACAACCGTCTAAAACGTCTTTAAGAAATGCAGTTTGATTTCCTACACGTGTATCGTAAAAATTTATCAATCGAGTATGACCAATTGAAACAAGCTATTAAACCTTGTTGAGTAATCGATGAAAGAAGTTACGTAACCTTTTTTAAAAGCTATCCACTACAATGGGTGTCCAAAGGTCAACTCACTTGGCTTTTATCAATACAAATCAATGTCGTGGTTGAATAGGTTTGGTAATGACTGTTTTAAGGTTACCCAAGTATGAAGTTATTCTTGACAGTAGTTCTATTGTGTAAAGTGTGAAGTACCCACTTCCTAGTGCAGGTTATAAGAGTATCTAATGACAATTCGACAATTTACATTTTGTCTAGAAGGAGGCTGCAGTAGCTAAGAAACAGCAGATGTTGCAGTAAATAAACTGTTTTTGATTTGATTTGAAAATAAAATATCGCAAACTTCTTTCTGCAATATCTCCAACTAGCCGCCCGCCCCGGCTTCGCACTGTTATGAAATATACATATTATTAACCTTTCTCTTTAATCACTTTATCTATTAAAAAAACCGCATCAAATCCGTTGCGTAGTTTTAAAGATTTTAGCATACAAAGGCACGCAGGGACATAAGAAGCGACTTTTTTTATACCATGTAGTGATATATGACTACAGATATGAGATGTTGCTTACAGGGCATTTGAAAATTAAAAAAATATTTGAAGAAATACTTCAAATATTAGAACAAGGATAAGATTCACATAAATACACTCAGTTTCACGCCAAGTCCATTACGGGGCAGGTAGAGAGTATCGAGTGCCAAACTTCACGAGCCTGACTAATCTGTCTGGTTTCCTTCACATTCACTACCCATTTCATACAAAAACGCCGGTTTCGGAGACTCTTGACACCCTCGGATAATATCCGAGCAATCTGATCGTGGAATGTCAACCTTGGTCTCCCCGTATTAAATACTACTAGGTGTGATATTATGAAGTTATCGACCACATTCGGGCCTTTATTAACACTAGACGAAAAAACTAATTCCCTATCTCAGAATTACTTATACGACACAACAAAACCGAAGCACTAAGCTGTACACATACTTTTTTGTAGTTAAGTGTCAACTACAAAAAAGTGTGTACATACAATGCAATTCCACCAAGTGCTGACGATAACAAGTATAAATTCCAATAAGCTGTATCACTATCCGAATTTTCGCTTTGTCGTACAATCACAATTTCGACCGGTATATTTACCTTGGTCGCTTCGAATTTCGTTATTCAATTTAAGGGGCCATATACGCTAAAATACGTCAGCAGTTTACTGTTTTTTTCATACAAAGCAATCATGGATCTTGCTGACAAAAATACACAAGATTAACATGAATATGCTTTACTAGACTAGTGTTTCCAAAACACGATTCAATTCACTTTGCTCGATAGAAAAAAATTCAAAAATTAACCCTCTTTTGAAAGTTTTTCTTTGTGTCTACTTCAATTGTGAAAATATCGACACCAGATTTAACATAAACATAGATAAGTACTATACCTAAAAGATAAGTGTTTCAGTTTTTATACTTTTTTCAAATTACTTTTATAGTGTCAAAAATAGTGATTTGTCGCTTAAGACGTTTACTTTAGAGCGCCATTGTTCATAGTAATCATGGAACGGGGGAGCGCGGTGATTGGCTCTTCTGGCTGACTGAGTATGGGGCCTTAAGTCAATCTAGCACATTATAGGTTCCATTTTAGTTTTTTATGTGATAAGATATAGGCACAAGACTTTTCTGATGGAAAGAGATGATAACCCAAGCCTATATACCCCATATAAGTTACAGATGCGTCGCTGTCTTGTGGCCAACGTGACACTCTTCCACCAGTGGCGTTGTTTGTTAGTTTGATATGTATAATATGTTTATATCTATTTAATTCAACTGTTTTTCCCGGACGCATTTTTCCGGATAATTATTCCGTACCAGTTCTATATTTTTATCTATTGGATTGATTTGTCACATATTTATTCAGTTGTTTAAACTTCAATGTTCGTGTCGGTCAAAATATCGATTAATTGTCCAATCCTAAATGCCTTTTCTAGGAATCATTTTAACGTATTATAGTTTTTAACCCTTGACGGGAAAAGAGGGGCGTTATAAGATTGTCGTGTCTCTATGTGCATGTATGTGTCAATTTGTGACATCATAGCTTCTGAACGGGTGTGGACTGATCCGTGGGGATTTTTATGTTTGAAACTTTAGCTACATTACATGTAGGTTTTGTAGGGTGTCATTCATTTTTGTTATTTTAGTTTATGCTGTCTATTCAACGTTATCTATATACCTACCTATTAATAAGTGATGCCAAAGCTTTGGACCCATTTTTACGAAGATCGCAAAAGCTTAAAATTTGGCACACTTATAGTTTATGTGTAGGAGAAATGCAGAACGCTAATATTTTTCAATCATAATGCTTTAAAAGTACATTAAATCAATAAATAAAACGTTACCCACACTACCCTGTATTTGACACACACAAACAAATATATTGATGATAACGATAAAAGATTACAGATGGCGCACTAACTATTTATAAAGTTTAGTAGTTGGTCTTGAGAAATGAAGATGGCGTTCATATCAACAAGATATTAAAATTGATTATGGTCGAATTTCGACCAATGGGCGACTACTAGTATGTTTAATTGTGTATTGTGCAAAGGACTGTAGTATGCTAATGATAAGACGAAATGCAATTTTGCACAAGTCAACTAAGTATTGTCTCTAATTCCTGTCAACCAAGTGTTACTTCACACCAAGTATATGATAGTGAAATAATCTTATTAATACCGGTAACCGATTCTGTCGCACAATAATTGACCGAACACATCGCCTGCAAGTTAAAAACGCACCTACAACATCTATGGTGTCTAATACAGACCAGAAGAGTCATGTGCTTGTACGCTATCTTATCACCTAAAAAAATGCTAGATAAATGTCTACTTACCTTCTTTATTAATGTCATGACGATGTTATAGTGAATGATTCACGTCTAGACACAACGTGGAATGTTGTGTCCCTAATCCTGCAGTTCATTGACTAAAAAACAATTAATATTAATCTACTTTTCGTTAATTTTGAGCATAGCGTTGGCTGCTTTGTTAACCGACTCAGAAAAGAGACAAACATCCATTTTTAATTTATCCATTAACTCCAAAGTAAGCAAAGTATATGCTTGTGTTATGGGTGTTAGTTACGATAATAATACATAGAAATACTTAAATAGATACCAGAATAAATTTAATAAACACCCAGACCCGAAAATGGAGACATTTAAATGTTCATCACACAAACGGCTGCCCACGTCGGGAATCGAACACGGGCCTAGCGGTTGGTCGGTGTAGTTAGGCGTGTACGCTACAGAGCTGTCTTCGGCTTCCACAGTTCCTTTACAACTTCGTAATATTTATTAATCTTAGTTTCCTTTTTAATTTGTTTCTTCAATATTTCCAACTACAGTACATTTGTTTTATTAAACTTAACACGGAAGTCTGTTAAGGTTTATTTGTGCAAGTGAGCCGTCGTAGTGTATGTATCACAATTTAATTGGTGTTTAATTATGGATTTTTTAAATTAAATGTTTGATAATTCGATATTGATTTGATAAATGTATAGCCACATTTGATATGTTTACTACAAAGTTTGCAGAAAACTCGACATACGATTTAGGCAAAAGACAATGAATAATTATACAATGAATAATAATATTTCTGAGTCGGTTAACAAAGCAGCCAACGCTATGCTCAAAATTAACGAAAAGTAGATTAATATTAATTGTTTTTTAGTCAATGAACTGCAGGATTAGGGACACAACATTCCACGTTGTGTCTAGACTTGAATCATTCACTATAACATCGTCATGACATTAATAAAGAAGGTAAGTAGACATTTATCTAGCATTTTTTTAGGTGATAAGATAGCGTACAAGCACATGACTCTTCTGGTCTGTATTAGACACCATAGATGTTGTAGGTGCGTTTTTAACTTGCAGGCGATGTGTTAGGTCAATTATGATCAGATACCGTGGTCTATAGATATAAAATAGATGTTATAGGCGTATGTCTGTCCTGTAGCCGGTGTGTTAGGACTGATGTGCAAGTCTAGGCAATTAAAGGAACATCAAGCTACTACGAAGAATAATCATAATACGAGTGTAAGGTTATGATCACTACATAGTATAAAAAACAAAGGCGCTTCCTCTGTCCATTTGTATCCTTAAATCTTTAAAACTATGCAACGGATTTTGATGCGGTTTTTTTAATAGATAAAGCGATTGAAGAGGAAGGTATATATGTATCATAACCGTGTGAAGCCGGGGCAAGCCGCTAGTATTTAATATTTAAGAGCCATTTGGAAGAAATAAATCGTAGTGTATCAAGCGGCAAGCAAAACTTTACGACCTTAATTATTTAGATAGTAGATCTCTATTTAATCATTCAAAATAACTGCGGAATAAAAAGTTGAATTCCTCGGATGTTTTGATTTCAAAATTTATATATATTAAAATAAGGTCAGACGGAGTTTGACCGAATAATTCCCGTAAAAATACATTTAAAAATAATAATGGTATGCGTAATTTTTCGATTGTCCTCATAAAATGAGTCAACTATTAAATTATTTTTATGTGTCACTCTCGTTAAAATTAACCGAAAGTGCACTATTCGCGGTAGAATCACAAGTGTTATGTCGTCGAACTGGCGCCGTTGGATGCTATTTATTCTTTTCTCTGGATCATTGCCAGGTGTGGATCGACAGGGTTAATACATGCTTCAATATGCGGATATGTCAGCCAGCGGTTATCGGTTGGTCTCTTTCATACCGGAAAAAATAGGAGGATCTCAATTCAATGCGTATGTATATTTAAGATACTCCTCCTATAACTTTTTTTAATAAATAGACCTTAATTAAAATTTTGAATTAAATATCTCGCCGTAAGGGTACCAAAGCAGGCGGTGGTTGTTTCTTCATCCACTGATTATGTAAATTACCGTACATAACTTTTTTTGAGCAGTTCGTTTTTAATCACTATTTTTTTATTACGAGTTAGATAGAGATAGGTTATACTACGAAATTGTTTCCGTATGAATTTGGAATAAAATTTCCGACCCCAAAGGAAGCTAAACATGGGATGATTTTTCGTTTACTCGTTGAGTTATTTTTTTAACAATAATATAATAATTATTTCATAGAAAAGGGCAATTTTATAATAATTAGTAGGAACCATCTTTTAGGCATGGTAGTTCTGTGCCAGTAATAAATGCTAAATTGCGTATATCCCTATTATACAAATTGTCTTAAAGTTGTTTTCATATAATTTGGGTAAAAAATCTTCAATCTTTAGGGAAAGTAATAGTAAAGTAGAAATGAGTTATAAGGGTCGAATTATATGTTAAAATCACTAAAAATTAAAAAAAAAATCTTTAGCCAAAAGTCGTAAAAAAAAGCCAAAACTGAGTCAGAAACCTTTTTTTAATAACCTTAATAAATAAGTTTTTAAACTTAAACATAGAACGAAGATTATTAACTCAAGTTGCGCCATCTTAAAATATCTTAGATGTAATGTATACACTCATTTTATTGAATTAAATAACAAGAACTTTGTTGTTAAATTTAATAAAATGGGTTTACTATTTATTGTTTCCAGCTTATTGAAAGGTTAATTTTTTTGTTAAGCTTTTATAACTTGAATTATCAAGACCAAAAATCACTGTAGCGTTTCAAGCCGCAAAACTCTTGTTTCTTTCGGACGTTGCTTTGTCTACTGTGTTTTTCGTATAAAATGTGTAAATAAAAATGTTTATTAAAGAAAATCAAGCAAAGTACACAAAAAAGTACGAGTAGTAAGATAGAAAAAATTTATTGAAAATTTTGTTTTTGAGAAAAGTTTAGGTGACCTTATAGGTGATGAAGAAGGAAAAGTTGCGAGTAATTGGTAGTCACGTGCAAATCAGGCATTATGTTTTAAATAATCGTGTGGCCCAGATATATGGCTATTAAAAAAAGCCATTTTCCTTGAAACTAAGACGTGGTAGAGACGTGTGTATTGGCCTGGAACATTTAGGATAATAATTATTGTTTTTAAAGAAATACCGCTTGAAAGATTTAGCGTAATTTTATTGATTTTGTCTCTATAGCAATTTTTTAAAGACTGAATATTATTATTATTATTTAAATATAAGCCTATTTAGAAAATATTTTCGTGGAAGCTAAACTCGCAAACAGATTTGGGATGGGATAATATACACGTCGTATATATGTATAGTCACACAAAGATAGGATTGGTATGTTTCCAATCTGGCATTGATTTTGTGTAAATGCCTAACCTAAGTTTACTTGGTACCCGGCCATTTAAACCTTATCACTAACGAACAGATAGTAACTCACCTTGACGGATGGCAGCAGAAGTATGAAAAGGAATGAATGCAGATTATAGTTCAAATCCACGCTAATATTATATATGTGTCTATTTATGAATCCCCGACGGACAAAGAGGCGTGTTATATGTTTGAAGTGTCTGTGTGTATCTGTATCTGCCTGTGGCGTTTTAACTCCAAAACGAATGGACTGCTGCCGATTCGATTTCATATGAAAACTGACGTAATCAAAATGATTTTTAGATACATTACACATTTGTTTTGTGAAATGCCTGCCCCTGTCAGGAATTGAAACTTGCGGTTGGTCAGAGAAGTTAGTTATGTAGGGTATACACTATTCCCTTGGCCAACGAGGCGGCTTTGTAATATAACAATCTGTCTTTTAACAATTGTTCATGTTTGTATTAAATTTAAAATGAGTTCACACGAGATTCAGATGTCAAACCGCAAAAATTATAGAACTATATATTTTTTGCCAAATCACGTGCTTGATGTCAACTGTGCTCTTTAATTTTTCGGATAAATTATCATATTTTTACAAGCAACTGTCTGGTTTTGCTCATGGGCAAATAATAAGTGTATTTATAGTAATTGTTAATGATAAGTGATAACACTCTGCACCGACTAAGGCTGTTAAGGCGCGGCGTGAAGAGTTGAGAAAATTAGCCAGATATGTTTTTTTTTATATAAAGTAGACTTGTAGTAGAAAGTTTGTGGGACTTAGTATCTTCGGCTAGTCGTGGGTGCCCTGGTTGTGCTTCTGCCTACCTCTGGGGATGTGGGCGTGAATATATTTTTTTTTCATAAAGTAGAGGCTTTGTTTTTAGGATGTAAGCATAGTTTTGATTTCCGTGCAGTCTGTCAGAATATTGTTTCTGACTAACACATCAGTGCGGATGGGTACCACAATTTTTTCTGCTGCCATAATGCCGCCAATTATAGCCGACTGTGTTTTTTTTCTGTTGGTGTTAATCCCAGTCAGGATGGTTACTCAGCTTTAACGGTTTTGGGTATTATGCACTTTAAGGGCAACGCGTAAGATTTCTTTTTATCAAGAAATATTTTCTCCGTCTTCATCCCGGTCCCCTGAATATAATAGAATTAGTAATCTGATGCAACTTGCTCGGGTAGCGTCTCATCTATTCCTGCCGCCATTATGACGGAGGTCCGGAGAGTACCGTAGACTTGCCTAATAGGCCTAACATTGCGTCCACAAGATTTCGACGCATCTGTAACATTTGTGGCGTTGACACCTACGTGTAAGGTAGCTAAGAACCATCTCGTTTTCGACAGTTTTCAAATAAAAGAAAATTAGCATCGATATCGGTTTATTCGTTCAAATGATACAATGCCTCAAACACACAGACAAATCATACTTATAGTACCCTTTTTTTTCCTTCGGGGGTTGAAAATGAATCTGTATTTCAGTAAGTCACATACCTACATTCCGCGTGAACGACTAAAACAATTTTGCTAATTACTTTTTATTGTGTTAGTTATTGTCAGGAGAAGTTATGAAAAAAAGTAAGTTATATACGAATAACGCCAGCCGCTATAACGTCATGACATGTCCCAGTTCGGAGGGTAAGGTAGCCGGTAAACTTACTTTTGCTCGAGGCCTAACATCACGACCTCAGGTTGGCAACGCACCATTACCACCTTTGGTGTCTCTAGGCGGCGTGAATTTCTTACCAACAGGAAATCAGTCTGCTTGTTTGCCTTCCTATAACATAAAAAAAAGTTAAACGAAACATTTGAAAATTATTTAAAACGAATATATATACATATATTGTTAATGTCGCTTGATTTTTACTTGAATTCGTTGCAGTAATATTATTATTAATGGAACTTCAATTTCTTTTCATCAATGTAAATCATAAAATTTTGAAACAAAACGTGATTCTTGAGAAATTGTGTTATTTTGAAATAATGAACTCTTGTATCATAACACTCTTGACATACGATTTAATGAAGTATACCATAAAGTATAAAGTGGAAGCAATAATATTATGGTATAATATGTTATGGTTACAATAATATTATGCGACGAAAATGTTATTTTTAAAATATGAAGTGTTATTGATATCTGATAACGTTTGAAAGTATTTTCAATAGTTGTGCTTCGTCATCGACCGAGGAGTTTGCGTATACTACCAAATCCGCCGGATATCGCGAGTCTTGGGTTCGATTCTCGAAGAGGGCAGTCATTTGTGTGATGGTTATTGATATAGATATTTACGGGTCTGAGTGTTTATTAAATTTAAACGAGCATCTAAATAAGTATATTTGTTTTGGTATCGATTAGTACGTGCACACTTTGGGGTTGGACCAATTCGTGTAAATAATTGTTCAGTGACTTTTTGTTGTTTTGGGAAGGAGTTGTTTTGGAGGATTTATTTATATTTAGACTTCACTTGTCAACAGACTTGAAGAAGGAGGTTATATGTTCGACTCCTATTTTTTTATGTATGTTAATAGATTTCTTCGTAATTTCTGAACAGTTTTTTTGTATTTGAAACAGCGCACCTCTGATATAGTAAAATTGCCACCAAGTCTGGATCTGATAGTAAAATCCCAAGAAAACTAAGGGAAATTCTCATAGTTGTGTACGTAGTAAAATCAAATTCGGATTCGAGCAGCTTTACTGCGCTAAAGTTATGAGCTTGTGATCGACATCTCGATTTTCACTGACGTAACTTTCAACACTGGTTTTACTGATTACAAACTATTATATAGCGGCCGATAGATGGCGGTAGAGTTATTCATGGCTTACAGATGAGATGGCTTGCCAATATTTTAATTGTGCGTTTACTCCATTTACGCGGCTAAATCAATTCAAATAAATTTCAATATAAAATATCTTAGTACCTTGGAAAATACAGGTAATATTTATTCCGATATCTCGATGGGTTTTCGCGTAAAAGGTTATTGGCTTTTATATATTGCTCAAACCAGAAAACAACTAGTCAGTTATTAGGCATAACAAAAAGCTAGTCAATAATGATAGGTGTAAAATAATTAAAAAAATGCTAAACAAAAATTTAAGAGAACACCAAATATTTGTTAAGGAAATAATTCGTAGAGTGGTGCCGTCATCATTGATATAAAAAACCCAAGATACACTGTCTCTAACGAAATTGTCACTTGAATCTCAAAGTGTCACTAATCACTTATTACATATACATACATACATATAAATATAAAAATG
>NJDD01004344.1:39718-71614 GCA_002245505.1 Calephelis nemesis
GACTTTGCTTTATACTATGTATGTAGATTTACAAGAGTAAATCTCTATTGTTTACTAAACAAAAAATACATTAATCTAACACACAGTATACATAAACAAAAAGAAGTTCTATCATGTTTAATACAAAAAAGAAGTAAAACAAGTTTTTTTTGCAAAACACAGGACTTATTTAAACTATGTTTAATTACGACTTCTTTATATTCAGCCCTAAAAATACTATGAAAATTAAAAATTCGCATTTGCTGAGTCCGCCATTTTGAATGATGTCATGTATTGGTTATCGCATACCCTTCACCAATGCCACATACATTTACAAGAAATGGATATTTTTTAAAAGCGCGGTCATCCTATTTTTAATATTATAAATGCGAAAGTTTGTATGTATGGATGTATGGATGTTTGTTACTCTTTCACGCAAAAACTACAAAGCCGATTACGATGAAATTTGGTATGTAGGTAGCTGAAGACCCAGAATAACATATAGGCTACTTTTTATCCCGAAGTTCCCGCGGGATTGGGACTTACGCGGGTGAAACCGCGGGGCGCAGCTAGTTGAAAATACATTTAATGTAACCATAATAATCCATAGTTATTATTATTGTTGCATATACTTACAACATGTCGATAACTTTTCTTGAATTATTAAGTTAAATTATGCATAATATATCAATACATATTATTAACAATTACTTATTATGATTATGCAAAAGATGGATCTAACCTTTAAACATGTACTTCAGCATGTATAATAGAAAGTTCTAGACGTCATGTTACTACTGGGACTTTGCCAAATTCTTCATGGTTCATCGTGGTAGAGTGGGGCAAACAATTTATTTAATGAACTATAACTATAGGCACGAACTTAGCCTTTATGTCTTGATAACTCGAGTACAATGACTTAGCAAAGAAAAGGTCAATAAATACCTGAAACCTATTGTTTGTATCGCGTAAAACTAATTTTACTGTGAAATGTCAATGGTCTAGTTTTCAATATTTCCATAGTTTTGTTGACCCGTGACGCATAAAGTGCCTTTACCAGGAACTCTGTAAAAGAAACTCAGGAATCCCTCAGCTGGTGGAGATTAAGATGATTGAATATTACTATCGTTAATGTCTCTTCTGTCTACATTGTCTTTACCTTAGAGTAGATATTCTGTCAGACTACTCTTATAACTAAAATTTTGGTCTCTTTTGAGTTCCGTTCGAGTGATGTTTTGATTACGAAAATATGTCAAAGTTTAAGTTGCATTTTTACCACGAATTGTAGATAAAATAAATTGGTTAGCTTAAATGACGAGAGCTACTCGAATATTGTTTTTGTCGTCTTTAGTAATGAAGTTCATAGAATTCGCAATTACTTATTCAAATGCTTGTATTAAGCTCGTATTAAAACAGCTTTAATTATTTATTTATTTTTTATAGAAGTGGAGGCAAACGAGCAAATGGGTCACATGATGGAAAGTGATCACCTCCGCCCACGGACATCCGCAACACCAGGTGTATCACAGATGCGTTGCCGACCTTTAAGGAATGAGTACGCTTTTTTCTTGAAGGTTCCTAAATCATAATCGTTTGAGAATACCGCCCTCGGTAACTGATTCGGTTTGATACGGAATAAAGAAAACGTCTTCGGAATCGCACAGTTGTAGACCGTCACGCATCGAGATGATGGGCTTGATACCTTAAGCTCTGACAGGATGTCCGAAGGTGGAAATCACCGGCTGAAATTAAACCAAACAACTCCTCATAGCATTCCCCATGATAGATGCGGTAGAGAACACTGAGTGACCCAACATCTCTACGCAACGCTAAGGAATCAAGCCGATTGGTAATATGCCGGTCATTGACAATTCGAATTGCTCTACGTTGAATGCGGTCAAACGGGAGGAGCTGATACTGTGGAGCCCCTGCCCAGGGTTGAGAACAGTACTCCATATGAGGCCGAATTTGCGCTTTATATAGTTAGTAAGCGATGGGTCGGCTTGAAATACTGTCTCGCTTTACTGAGCACACCAAGTTTTTTAGAGGCTATTTTAGCCTTCTCCTCCGGATGACCACGAAATTGAACTCGAAATGTCAACACCGAGTATACCAATGCAGGCTGTGGCAAAGTAAAGCTTTGTATAGCATTATCGTGTTAGCGTATCATGATAGATACGCTATCAAAGTCATCTATTCAATGTGAACATAACATAAAATCCCCTATGAATATTGGTTCTAAATTTGGATTTAATATCTACGATGATTTGATTTGATACGCCTTGTTACGGTATATTGACTTCGCATAAGCAATTGTACTTTGAATTTTATTAAACCGTCCGTTGACTGAACTTTAGTAATTTCATTTAAAGCTTAGAAGTAGAGCTTTTAGTATTTGTTGTGCTTTTAGCTGTTTAATATGTTACTAAACTACTAAACTTTGACATTGACGGAGATAGAGATAAATAACATTTCTTAAAGAACAACGAAGCTGACTGTTGCTCTGGCATCGTACAGGTCGATCCTATATTGTCTTTGACACTGGGCAGTTATTCAAATTTGAAGAAAGATTACGAAAGAAAAAATAAGGAAAATGATAGAAAGAATGAATGGATAAGTATTCAGTATAATCAATAATGATTGTATCTACAAGAAGGGCGGAAACATGTGATCCGTTCAAACCAGTAAAAGAAAAAAATAAGGGCTGAGTTTAAAATGAAGAAAACAATGAATCTCATGAATTGAGATGAAATGAAGTTCATAAATATTGACTATGCGTACGCGCTGTGAATGTAGAAAATTAATTCCAAAGAAGAAGTTGCGACGATACATTACCCGTACCGTTGCACCATGTTCTTTGGAATGGTTGAAATCACCGTAATGTCTATAGAAATAAGAGAGACTGAAAAATATTGTTTTCCTTTGTGGTATTTATTTGTAATTAGCCTAATGGTTATTTAAAAATATTAAAATTATTGATAAATTTTCTTCTCAAGTATCAGTTATAATGGCGAATCATGTTTTTTTTTAATATTTGCGGAATATGTGTGTTGAAGTTGTTACAAAATTATTTAAGCTTTTCAACATATTCTACCACATTGTGGTGTGCAAAAATTTTATTATTTTAAGTGATTATTGAATTATGTACACAATGTTTTATATTCATAACAAATAGTTTTATTCTTATTACAATATGAATTATAACTTACAAGCAATTTTAAAATGTTAATAAATTTAACCCTGTCTACCGTAAACTACCTACCTACCTATGTTTGGGTATTGCTTGCGATACTGTAAGCAACTACTAGTTTAAACTATGAATTATATCGTTCTATTGACACTAACAATCCTTTTTTTAATATAAATATGTTTGCAAAATTAAAGGTCATTTTTCTATAGAATGTACTTTTAATATTTCTGTACTTTGTAAATTTAAACGCCCTTGATCTATCTTATATTTTAGGGTCTTTCCCGTCATGTTATCCAAATTTTACCTTTAAAGTTCATGTAGAAATAATTTGACAAGCATTTACGTAAGACTAGCTGTTCGGTGCGAAAATACCGCCTACGTCATACACCCACGTCTTTTTATGCATAATTTATTCATGGGCTATGGTTGAATGGGTGATTGATAAACGCTCTAAAAATAATAAGCCTAAATTAGTTTACCTAAGTAGGCAGAAATTAAAAATTACCAAAAGAAAAATCTTTTATTAAACTTTTTTGACTAGATTTACTAAATAATTAATTAAAAATTCCATATAACACTAACATTAAAAGTTTCAATAACTCACGTCAATTCAAAAGTTATGATGTCACAAACAAAATCACAGAAATCCACACACACACAAACAGACACTCCAAACTTAGACAAGTTTAACTTATCCTCTCTCTCCGTCGAGAGAAAAAAAGCGCCTTTGTGGAAAAGAGTCAACTGAGGATAGCGCACAAAATACCGGGCCGCATCGCGGCGGATTTGGTCATAAGTGTGCAAAGCGATACGCTTCGACTCATTACGCTGCGGCACGTCCAAGTGCGCGATATCCTTTATAAATACAAGAAACTCCTTTAAATAAGTCACATAATTTTTCACAAACATTACTTTTTGAACTTTTTCATTTTTAGACTAGATTTTTCAATAATTATTTAACAACAAAAATTTATGCCTATTCGTTGACAGCTAAACTAAATTGGTAGTAAGCCTATTTTACAGAGTATCGAACTTGTTAAGGTTGATAATAATAAAAAAAATACGAATTTGTATTTTGAGTTTTATGTCATACTATAAACGTGCAGATTAGATTTCGTTTCTCTAGTTGCTTGATGAGATTATGAGAAAACGAATTACAAATGATAACAAGTCTCAGGTAAAATTTTCCTAATCTTTGCAGTAAATAATAGATAAAGAGTTTACAAACAAGCAACATAATAATACAACTCCAAACAATTTCTTATAAGGACGTTTGAACGATCCGATGTTTGTCTTTCTGTATGAACTCACATAACACTAAGGCACACATTACACGGCATTGCTATCAGTTTTACAACAGTCACAGATCTACGTTTGAATGATGTCTACAAATTGTATGATATCGACTTCATGTAAACTTTAGTCACTTTCATACAAGCTAGGTTAACCTTTAGTTAGTTAACTGACTGTGGTAAAACTTACAGCAAAACCTATCGAGTAATGTCAGGATAAGATATGATAGGACCATATGATGTTCAAAAACTATGGAGCTATAAGTGCGGAAAATTTGTTGCGAATGTTCCCTATTATTGAAGAAATATGTATTCCTCCTTAACTGTTTTTCACCAAACATAGATAATATTTTAAGCTTGAAATTTACCTTTTAAGTATTATAATTTCTTCTTCTTGAAATACTTCAATCCAATTATCCTGACGCGCCACCAAACTGGCAAGAATTCTAAAATCAGAACTTACTTTCTGCCCAAAAACCTTTTTATACGTCTGCAACATATATCGTTTAAAGAATATTTTCGATGTTTAGGAACAGTTCTTTTACTACACATATATTAGTAGTTCTTTTTTGTTAAGAAGTCTTAAAACAACACTATCGAACTTCCTTTTATGTCAAACAGGCAAGTATAAATTGCTGTACAATATAGGTTGGTATCGCAGATTAAGTTTGAAATCGCATGAGCTCAGACCGTATATCTGTGATAAAACAATTCATTCAAAACCAATTAACCTTCACCTTATCTGCAAAACACGAAAATAAAATGGATTCGCGATTCGCGTGCCAATCACTAAGCAAATATAAAACAAGGCGTCAATAGACGATATCAAATGGTATAACCGCAACACACTTAAAGTTGTTTATTCTACCTGAAAATCGGTCTTGTTAAGTGATTTGTAATGTACCTTAGATTACGTAGATTTTTCCGTAAAAGTACTTAGCACACTAATAAATCTATATACATTAAATATAAATGTGGTGTCGCGGGACTTCAGGTAGAAACGAAGTTCCTTCGGATAATGTAGAATCGACACAATTCATGAGGATATACTATGCTTGGCAGGGTGGAGTGAAGGAGAAAGAGAAGATATTATACACTACTCGCTTGTGTATACGACTGTCGCGCCTGCGCACGTCTCATTTAACGGTTTTATAACACGGTTTTTCTTACGGTTTTTACTATTATATTTTTTAGTTCGGTCGCGCAGCGACTGTCGCGCCTCCGAACGTCTCATTTAACGGTTTGATTCCACGGTTTTTACTATCACATTTTTTTCAGTTTGGTCGAGCAGCAAAATCTCTATTTCCTCCAAGCCTGCCGTAAGGAACTTCATTCTAAAAAGTCGTGTTAGTTCACTATATATAACTCAAGAACGGCTGAAATGATTTGGCTAAAAATTGACAAGGAGGTAGCATACAACGAGGAGAAGGACATATTATGCTTTTGATCCCGTTCGACTGTAAAGAAACCTGGAAAAACAGCTAGCGTTTTATAAAATGTCAACCAGAACTTGGCCAAAACCTCAATGAATGGATAAATAAAATTTTAAATGAATATGTCGGTAGAGAATTTCATCAATTTCGACACACTATATACGTATATATGTAAACTAGCGGCCCGCCCCGGCTTCGCAAGGTTATGAAATATACATATAAACCTTCCTCTTCAAACACTTTATCTATTCAAAACAAACCGCAACAAAATCCATTGCGTAGTTTTAAAGATTTAAGCATACAAAGGGACTTTGTTTTGTACTATGTAGTGAATAAAATGTTAGCAGAAACCTGAATATCATTTTTGAAGATCTATGCTTTATGAATTAAAAAAAAAATGTTTCAGGGAACTCCAAAATTTATTTTCATTATTCCTATGAGTATTTTGTGTGAAAATATTAATGCGGTTCACAGAATACATCGAATAACCAACTTTCGACAGCATAGCTCCTACAGTTGACATACAGACAGACAGACAGACATGACGAATCTTTAAGGGTTCCGTTTTTTGTCTTCGGCTATGGAGCTCTAGAAAAGGACAATAACACAGAGAGATTAAAAGAAGTGCAACTGGAATACAATAGTACTAGTTTTTGATGAATGTAGAATAATATACACGTGGTGAAACACACAAAACATTACACGTGGTGAAATAAATTTTTCATTTTATTAGAAATAGTTATTATATATATTTAATAACTGCCAAGAAAATGTTTATTGTATTTGAACTATAATTTTACATGATATTATTAGCGTATAGTGAAATATTTAGTATCGGGATGAAACTTCAGACTTTGCCACTATATTTTGTTGCTGAAATTCGTACGCCAGCTGGAAGTACAATTTCTAATTAATTGATATGTTAAAGATAGCCATCTTTAAACGCAAACATCTTGGAATTTGACTGGAAGCAAATATTTGGCGCTTATCCTAAAATTGTTTTGAGCAGTAATGCACTTTGATCGAATATATTGGTATTAAATACAAATTGCCAATTTCTGAATTTAAACCACTGTTGAGTGATCTTAAAAAAGTGAATGAGAAATTTACTGAACTAGGTAAATGAATGAATGGGTAATGCTTAAAGTTGGCAACTACGTTCGTGGTGTGAACGGATGGAATGTTGCGATGATGTACGATTTCCCTTAGCCAAAGAAGCATTTGTTTCATAAGTATTATTATTAGTATACATTATTACTATTTAGTAGTACTATTTTAGTTTTTATTGTCAGCAGTTTTTGTTTAAATAATTCAGTATAATTTTCGATCATCGTATAATATTAATTCTAACTACGTATAGTAATTTGAAAATGAATATTTAAATGCAATCCAGTTAAACATTAATTTTATATATTAAAATCAATCTTGATTAGCCTTGGTCATCGCATTACGCCTAAACGGTTGGACCGATTTTGCTAATTTTTTTTGTTTTGTAATGTTTATTACTTTTAGGGCAGTTTCATATGAAAAAAAAAAGACATATTCATATTTAGGATAGGGCAAAGATTTTCAGAACGAATTAAAGAACTTAAAAGGAAAACGCATGAGCTTGCAATGATTAATGCTAAAATATTAGACGAAAACATAACATGGATACTGAGGTTATGGCGACATTTGTAAGAGGTCCCACTCAAATAGTGGACTGTTAAAACTTTAAATGATAAATACCTCAAAAGGTATTTCTAATAAATCGTTGTTTTGTTTTAGATAAACAATCAACAATGTTATATTTTTGGAACTAGCTTGATAAAAATGTAATTCATAAATATTATGGATACATAATCCACAATGCGTTTAGTAACCTTTGTATCTATGCCTTAGAACTAAACAAAACAATGGGCATCGCGTGTAATTGCAATAAGGGACACGGAGTACCCCGTTATCTTATCTTGTATAATCTATAGTGCAGTGGAGGAAGGTTCGCTGATGCTTACAGTTAAATCATGTTGGTCGCAGGTACTGGTCGCACGTCTCTACCGACGCTCCTCGATGACGTCTCCCACACAACCGACGCTTACGCCGAGCACTTAAACGAGGTATGAATATTTTCAATTGAACAAATTCGTCCAAAGCCTATGGCTTATCTACGATACCTAATTAGGGAGATGAAGAAACCATTTGGATTAGCAGTGTCGACAGATTATTTCTAGTACATGTAAGAAATATATAAATTATAATATGATAAACATAATAATATATTAGAGTTAAATATACAATCAATCTTATTTACCTTTGTAGTTGTGTCGTCACCATCGACAAACATTTTTAAATGGTTCTAATCTAATGAATGATGTGATGGGTAATAAAGAACTGAGCGTGTAATAGTATTTCAAGTTTACCAGCCACCACCAGCGTTAGCGACGTCAGGGTTGAAAGTTTTAATAATTTGTGGCTTTTTGTACTGTGTTGTGGATTATACTCAAAATTTGATCACCGCGTATATTTTGTTAGAAAAAGCAAATCAATTTGTGTATGGACGCAATTAATCTTTATATTTAGCTTGACGTAATTAATGGTACCTACTAAATTTAAAGCTAGATCACAGCTTTATGTGCAAGTTTACTCTTTATACCAGGCACTTCCTGGCCTTAAATGCAGATGGCTTACTCTTTATACGGGGTTTGGAACGACACAATCATGTTCATAAAACTTTTGATTCACTTGTTCAGCTTGACATTGACTGTCTGGAGACTCCAATCCATTTGGTTGTTACAATCTGTAGTTTAAACTTGAAATGACCTGTCAAGGCCAAGTTTTGATTGATATTGCTCCAAACGAGTTGTTTCGTTTCGAAGGTTTTTATAAACGTTTTTATTGGTATGTGAGTTCATGAATCTAAGTTTTGCAATTATGATTGTTTTCGGACTTATTAGATCTGTTTAAATTTCTATGGATATGTCGTTGTATTACACTTGTAACACAGGCATATAATTTCCTGGGGCTAGATATATGTATGTAATTTGTCCAGGGATATTTATGTAGTTATAGATAACATTCAGATAAAATTGTGAGTGGAGTCTATACTGATCCATAGATAAGCATTGACGATATAGTAAAGGACCAAAAAGCATAAGATTGATTTTGACAATTTATGTATGTTAAGAGGATTGAACTTTTTTGTATGAAGCCTTGCTTAGTGCATGGCCGCCATTATGTGTTTTTTTAAAAATGGCAGCGCACGATAATTCCTACAAATATGGATAGGGGACACTTGTACGAACAAAATAGTGTTAGGACCAACATATCTTAAAGTGTCACGTTACAGAGCTATTTTAGCCCAAATCAACAAAATTATATTTAAAGTTGTATTTTTGTAAGAATTATCGTGCGCTGCCATTTTGGAAAAAACATAAAATGCCGGCGGTTGACAAGCCATAAAGGTTCAAACCCCTTTGAAACTCGTACATATTTTTTCGTAACTGATAATAATTGACATTTAAATCACACAGTTTGAAGATTTGGATTTTGTGTTTCTTACTCAGTAAACGCGAAAACGTAAGCCAATGAAACACAAAAGGTTGCTTGATCTTCTCGGTGAGCTTAGTTTTTTTTTTCTTTTTTTTTTACATCTTACCTCTAACAAAAGTCAGAGACTTTTCTAATCTAAGTTTTCCTTTCATTCCAGTTCTCTCTTTTTTGCCTCTCGCACTTTCATTCCTCATACGTGGGTCTTTCTGTTATCCATCCTTTCATACTTTATGGGGGGAACACCCATTTTCCTAACTCTAATCTTAGTTGTGAGCTTAGTTGCCAAGCATCATTGATTACACATACTCGCTTTCGAAAAAATAACTTAATTAGTTTTCCACATTGAAAGGATTCGCCATCAGGTTTTCTTTTATGTGATAGGTTAGCGAAGAAGCACACGGCTCTCCTGATGGTAGGAGACAACTGTGGGCTATATATGTTAGCAATAGGTCTTGTCATCTGCTCATAAAAATCTCCTAAGCATCCTTTATAAAAACTGTCAATGTTTGGATGCTCCGAATTTCATATTATGGTAATGAGTGCCAAACTATTATAGAGTTAAAAGTGAAATTATGGTTAAAAGATTTGGTAGAACTAGCAGGAAGTTTAAAAATTCCATGCACTTCACTTGAGGGCGGCAATCAGACTCAAACGAGAATGATAAAATTTATTTCCATTCATCTCTATGAGTGTCATATTGTATGAATGTTACACTTTACAAAGGATTAGTTTTTCCACGTCAGGAATACTACGAACAGGTTTCCTTATTAGTAGTAAACTATCTTGACTATCTCTCACGACTTGTCTGAAATGAGAATAGGTCCTCGTCATAACAGGCCCAAATATAGAAATAATTGGCTACTGTAAGAAAGCGAGTAATTGGTGTACATTCCAAGTAAGGGCAACATTTGCTCCCTTATGGGCATCAGCATTGTCAATAACACGTGGATTGAGAACATTTCCTATTTTGAAATCGGTTAAAAATGTAAATAAATATTACGTTTAAAATACTCAACAACGCTTCATACGTATTGTTTATTATGATATCGGTATTGGTTTATCAATAATTCCTATCAGTCATTCGATTGATAAATCGTATTTATTTTTTGTGTTGAGGAAAATCCAAGACAAAGTTAAGGTTGTATTAAATGATCATCGTTTGGTTACGATTTGCTTAAGCTAGTTCTAAATACTTCCTTCTTCTATTGTGACGTCTTACAATGCGCGATCTAGTTTTAGCCCGGTGAAGTTGTAAAAACTTCGCGGTTAGCAACATATTAGCCAATTTTAAAAAAACGCGCATTTTTTTTTCTAATATGTATAGTTAGGAAAATAATGATGTTCCAGAACCAGGGTGTTTGTATAAAAAGGATAATGAATGTGGAGAAAGCCAGAAATGTCTGCAAGTATCGTGAGATTCGGCGCGATACTCTCTGGGGATGTCAGAGAGTATCGCGTGCGCAAGGGACTTGACGTGAAGATATGTCAACCAATCAAAACAATTTTGGTTGCCGAGGTGCTTGTTAAGCTGCTTCTACTTCTGATTGGCTAGGTTTAGAAACGGTGGCAGTTCAAGGTAGATAGGGTTAAACCTAATATTATTTTAAAATTATTTTACTCGTAATATTAGAACATTATACTCGTATGTTATACATTTAAAATCTAAATAATAAATTTGTAAATATATTTAAAAATATTTGGTGTAAATGAATATTTATGTGACAACTTCTAACACACAGAGTCAGCAAATAACTAAAATTGATTTCAAAGTTTACGATCAAATAATCGCATATAATTATAAACACAAATATTTGATTGGTTGTCGACGTTTTTAATTTGATGACGTCAGTGTTTTGTCCATGTGAAACTACCACTTACTGGATTAGCATATCGAATTTTAACGGACCGACTGACTGACTGACTTTTAACTGGTCATGGTTTTTCGTATGTTTGTAACGCAATTACTAATAGGTTATGATTCCGAGATGGTCCCACATTAGTTTATTATGATCACGACCTCATTAATGGTGAGATCAGTGAAATATTTATACATTATTAAGTGTAACTCAAAAACGACTAGTAGGATGTTGGCAAAATTTATAAGGGACCATTTCGGAACCATTTGCTATGTTTCGAAAAAATAATTATTAAATCGCGACTAGGTACCCAATGAAATATTTGGAGTCAGTTTTTGTGGTTTTGCTGCGCTTAATTATTTGTGTAAAGTATTCAAAGAGTTGGATTAAATATTTTGGCTTCACCTAATAACCTCGGTTTATATTTTTGAATGTATACATATTTGAAAATATTAGCATACGACAATGCGGTATAAATAAATAATTTTGTAACAACTTCTAAGACAAATAATCAGAAATCAAATTTGGCTTCCAAGTCCCTAGCCAATTAAATCGCATTAAATTTCAATGGAATGATTTGATTGGTTGTGGGCGTTGTTTTTAAGTTGTTGAGGTCACTATTTTCTCAATGTGAACCAACTACCAACAACTGAATTAGCTTGTTTTGTGTTAAGCATTCAAAGAATTTGAATAAATATTTTTGGTTCTATTTACCTACCTCAATTCGTCATCATCTTCGTCAGCTAAAATAAAATAAATAATTCAACTTCTAATCTAATTAATATGATGTTCTAAAATGAACTACGGATTTAATCTATAGATTTAAAAAGTAAAAGCTAGAATAAAGGAAATAATTTCTATCCCTAAGAAAATTTAAGTTTAGACGGTCTAAATGTTGGAGAATAACTTTATTCGACTTTAGATAGTGGTCTTCACACGAAGAAAACCTTTACTTTTGTATCACACCTGAAAGGATTCATAGTGTTCATTATCTCTAGCAATATCTTTTTTGCTGAATTAAGTAAAATATTTAGCTTTTGTCAGTCTTAACCAGGACAACTTTAAAACAAAAAAAAAACAAGGTAAGCTGTTTTATTTCCTGAATTGTTAGTCGAATCAATTAGGCAAGACCTGTATGCACTTAATATTATACCACATTTACGTTCAAAAAGTAAGAGCAATGGCAAAAAACTGAATTTTAGGTGACAGCGCAGCAGTGTAACAAGTACCAGTTGAATTATTCCAAACTGTAAACTCCTGTATTATATTTTTGAATGATCAAGCGAACTTACCTGATGTGAAGTTCAGTCTTAATTATTCAGTTCATCGATTAGATTTAATGATATATATGGACAAGATACTGGATCTCGGAGATGGAAACTGAATAATTACATAGCATTGAAGATGGAAGTAACAGTAATTGAATTACAACCAACATAAAACAGAATAAAAGCTAGTTTTCATTTTTAATATCTCATTTTGTATTTAGCGATTTAGGTACTTACTCCATAGCCTTTATCCGATTTAATTTGCATTAAAGCTTTGTTAATATAACAAAGAAATGGCAATAGATGGCAGGTAGGAAACATAAAAAGATCAATGGGCTCATTGCGAGGCATCATTTCGGGGGAACTATTAGTATAAGGTTTACCATTAAGGGTCTAACTTATATATTTAACTTTTGATAACAATAGAGATTTTTTTTTGGTTATAAGAAAAACGTTTAGTAAATGTGAAAAGCATGAGCGATGAATATTAAAAAAAATCTAGTGAAGTAGTTTTATTTTTTATTTAGGTTGCCCACACTCCGCTGAACAAAGAGTTAATAAAATGAATATTCAGGATGATTAATTACTTATTATCTGTAACCTCAGCAGGTACGATTATATAATTATTTCTTGGAACTTTGTTTTATTAGTCACAGTTTACGAATTTTGATAAAATAGCTAAATTTAGTTAGGCCTACGATTGCAGTTTTACCGGCACGAATAGGTAGAGCAGATATTCCTAAACTTTTTTTGTGTAACGCCCAAAAATCATTTTTTTTGTAGCTCCCCCGATATTTCTCCTCAAAAAACTCAATTATGACATATTAGTTTTGCTTCTTGGCTTTCAGCGCTTACAAGAGAGCGTTATTGCGCACTTTGGTAAAGACTGAGTTAGAGTTTCGTTTCTACTTGACCGATAGCAGTAAAACAGATCAGATTTCAAATTTACTTCTATTATTTATCTTGTGAAAACACTATCGAAACCTAACTCCAAACCTATAACCTAATGTTGTAAATAGCAAGCAAAATATTTTATCCTTTAAATACAAAACGATGCCAAAAATACGCCTTAACAAAGAACTACTAATACATTAAATATGTGAATTGTTATCATAAGATACTAGATATAACAAAACAATTATTTCGTGGAATATTGTTGTTTAGGTATTATACTGATTCATCGGATTATCGCTGAAACCATATAAAAGTTTTATCCGGTCATTATGTTTATTTTTACTGCAACCACACAGTACTTGATTTTGATAGTAGTAATGGTGGATTCTGTTTATTCTTCATTTATTTTGTATTTTTTCAGCAAATATGAATAAAATCTCACTTAATTTGTTTTGGTTAATGTGATTTTTTTTGTAGGATTTGAAGGCAAACAGTTAGAGATTTTTTTTCATATTTGTTAAATTAAGTGTACTTAACGAGTTAAATTAGCCAATTTTGATGTCACTTGGTATAATTTTGCTCATTTTAGTGCACATTTATTGAAGTATTATTAAATAAATAAGTTTGTCTTGTACGTACTTCATGTCGTCTATTCACACTCAATGAGCTAAGGCAAAAATGCCATCGCTGTGTTTGAGACCCTGGCATTACTGACTATGACGATTTTTTACTGTTTTGTATGATTTAGGCTCGATTTCACAAAATTGGCCGATTGTCAGCTAACGGCAGATGCTGACGTCCAATCCAAAAATAAAAAAAATAAACTGATTGAGAGTCCGTTCACTGTCTACCTTTTTTGATTTGCAAAAAATGTTGTAGGACCATAATTTCGGGGGCAACTATTATACAACTACAACAATTATACTGTCTATAGGCTATGATATATCTTACCATCAGAGGAGCTTGACTTTTGCCATAAAAATACGCAAGAGGCTTAATATCATAGCTTCAGGTTGGCAATGTATCTCTAGCATCTAGTAATCCTCTGTCTGCCTATCTGCCTTCCTATCATAAAGTGAGCAGGTTGCATGGCACAAGTGAAACCGCGTTAGATATAACCAGTAGAGATGTCGCAAGACAAGTAGGTTGCGTTCCCTCACGTCTGTCTAGATAGCACATTGCAGGCATGGCTTATGTACCTGAACTAATGTTATTAATATTAATTAACGTATTAGTGCTTGTCTGTTGGTCCAGTGGTGTCGTTAACTATGAGGCCCCTGGTCGGATTTCCGGATGGGCTCGAAAAATGTAGTATTTCAATAAAAACAACAGTGCCCGGGATTTGCCACTTATCCCATTTTGCAATCGTGGGGCCTACCTTTTCGGAGATTTGGTTAAGACACTTTTTTTATCTGTGCTTGTTACGTTTTGACTGTCATGTCATTAACCGAATTGTGACGCCACTTAACTTTAAAAAAGTATTTACATGTACTTATTTAAGGAAGCGGTTATTTTACTTTTTTATTTAAACAATTTATATCTTGAATGATCCCCATTTGCCTTTCCATAACACCTAATGAATTTATATTTCAAATAATTGTCATTTTACCTTTTGGTGAATTTGGAATAATAAAGATAATTTTATTCATTATATTATTTTATAAAATAATTTTGTCACTGTGTGTTTAAACAATTTAACTTTAAATTAATAATTAATATGCCATGATTAAGATTTGAAATGGGAAAACTTACGAAAATAAATGTGAACCTTTAGTTTTTTAACCTTTTTACTTGTATAAATCATAAAAAAGTTTCTGTCTTTATTATAAATTTATTCAAATTAGCAATAAAATATATGAAAATTTGTTTCATCCTTTTTTTGTATTTTGTAATAAGTATGTAGAGTTACAATTTAATTTGCATTTCGATTATGTTTGTTTAACAAGGGGCCAGTTAAATCTTGCTTTAGCTTTATGTTGATATCTGTCTTGTGAGTCATACTGTCTGTTCTGTTCGTCCTTTTCACTCATTGGCAGGTACAAAGATTTGGATAAGTGAACCAGTTTTAATTATTATAAAAACTCATTTTGCATTGATGGATCTCGTTATATCAAGTTCTTTGCATAAAATTTGAAAGAATTGACCGTCTGAAGTTACATTTGCAGAAATATTTCACACTCATATTTATATAATTTAAATTAGAAACTTTACGAATATGTAATTTAATAACATGTAATATTTATAATACTCCATTCCATAATTTTGGGTGAATAGATTATTCGTTTTACGCGTAGGTATGTCCTTTGAAATATGTCTAATGTCTGTCGTTGTAAGATTAAATACCTTTAACATGCTCGCGCTGTGACAGCTCTTTACAATAAAATGTTTTATAACTTCACACAATAGTTATTGTTGCAAAGCATAAATGAATAGTGTATGAATCTTGTCTTTGTTGCTACGCATTCATGTTGTTTCTAAAGAACAAATGTAACTACATCTGTAATGTCTGTTATATCACAAGTGATGCAAATAATCGTACTGACCAACTTGGACTGGGTGCATCTCCTTTTTTCGGGCTCGTGTCAGGGTAAATTGATATGCCTTACTCGGGTAGAGGTCATTAGGTTCATTCACATTTGAAGTCGTACAGGTACCTTTCGGAGTCCTATGAGAGACAATGCCTGTCCCTCGTTTGTCCCAGCCAGTTCCTCGTTTCAATGTGTGCGGCCTTGTACTGTAGTTACGTCGCTGCACACAGCTAACGCGACTAACATTGATTCGTGGTTCTCGACTCGGGTCTCGGCTGACGGCTCAGTCACTAGTGCGCAACGCCAAGAGATACAAGTGTTCCGCGTACCGTAGTTCAAGTTTTATTTTTGAGTTAATTTTCTTTTCAAAATTCTTTGATTAACGTTTAACCAGTTTTATAAAGCTCTATTTTGTTGTCTTTTGACCACAGATGGACATTTCATGATAGGAATTGTGTCAAAACACTCAAATCTAGTCAGTTTGATACCAGTGTTGGGTAATATTCTGTGTCAGTTGCAGTGGTTGTGCTTTTGATAGAAACGGACGATTTCATCGTGAACGTGTTCCAGTTTGGGATTTCACCACGAGCGGGCTAAAGGAAGTTTATAGTCAAGTGAGTTCTAATTGCATGCTTTTCTCCTATGATTATGCTCATGAGATGATGTTTGTATTTCTCTATATGTTTCTTCTTTAACATGAATGGGAGAAATGAGTATGTACATATACGGATCGTCGTGTAATTTCGGCGGTCTCGTGCGAATGGTCGTCCCCGTTTCCACGTCACCCGCATCTTCGTCTGTCGTTGCCGCTTATCGCCCGCTCGTTTCAATTAGTGCTTCAATTATTATTTTTACAACTGCTGGCAATTGTGTTCTTTTCAATCGTGTTAAATTGAAAATGTACTTTTATTTTTATAAAAAAGAGTTGAGTGAACTCTCATGAGTATTGAAATTTAAAAATTTTGATATTCCGATTTAACAATGGCATTTTATCATGCTTATGAAATTGATAAGTATTGTATTCTAGAAACAGGTGATTCATAGGTAAAGGAAATATGCGATTAACCTTGAGTGTTTGCGGTAACAAAATATTTAATAAATTTTTTTCGATTTTTGCAAAGTATTTTATGCCATTATCTTAGAATTAAGAGAGCTATCCGTCCACTTTCTCTTAAGGCCTTGTTTTCAAATTCTTCATTGTCGCATTATGTAATTATTTAAGAATCCTTCTCTTAAAAATCTGAAAGTAAAAGGGCATTGTTATTTTTGTTGAAATTGCATTCTTTAATTAATTTGTGTTATAAAATAAACTGAAAACAGTACATATTAAAATTTATCAATACATATTATCAATATTATTCACCAGAAATTCCAGTGATTGTATCAGATCTAAAAGTTATCAAGTTATATCACAGAATAAGGTGAAATTTAATGACGGATAAATTTAGAAATATTTTAATCATAATTTTAGCACAGTATAACTAAAGTTCAACTGCAAAAAAAAACGACTTCGATTTCAATAAAAAACGTACAAATATGTAAACTACGTATACAAAATTGGGTATTTTCCTCGATTTCCCTGGGACTCCTCTTGGATTTCCTAGTGGTCCTACCGACACCAAGTTTGCAAATACAGATACAAGGTTGTCGGTTCTTTTAAATACAAAAAGAATTGTTTTATGAAATCGGGTCAAAAATGACCGAAAAATCGATTAACATACATAAAAAATGTAGGAGTCGAACATATAACCTCCTCCTTTTTGAGAAGTCGGTTAAAAAAGCGTAATTGCCTCTGAGGCTGTAATGTCGTCGCAAAATAATATTTTTCAAACAGATTACCATTAACCAAGAGTCTGCCTCATACATTTGGTTCTTTGACACACTGACATTATCTATCGTATTACCTAATTGTCATAAGACAATTACATATACATGTATACATATAAATGTATCCAATATTTTAAGCATTTTTAGCGTAGCCTTTAATGTTACATTAAATAAACCTATTTATTAACATTTTAAATAGTAGCACGTTTTGATTGGATGATGGACAATTTTACTATAACAGGAAAAAAACGCCAAGTATTAAGTTTTTTTTTACAAAAAAATCTAATAAAACACAACATGGCCTGAAAAAAATTCCCGGACGAAGTCGCGGGCAAACAGCTAATAGGTATGTATATATTAAAAATGAATACCCATTTCGCATGGCCATCGCATCATATTTGAACGGATGGACCGGTTTAGCTAAAACTTTTTTGTTGTGTTAGTTATTGACGGCAGTAGTATCATAGGAAGAGAAAAACTGGGAAAATATCAAAGAAAGTAGGGAAAACAATGATTTAATCTATATAAACTGATAGTAGAGGTTAATGTCAAGCGATACCAAGTTCCCCAATTCTTCTAGGTAGTTGATGAAAATAAGCATAACTAGACGACGATTTAATAAAGGACGAACATTGCGCGGTTATTAAAATAATACCTACTTTGTCAACCACTTAGTTACATACCAATTAGTTACATATAAATATGATAAAATAAATGTGATTTATAGTGTTATTAATAATAACAAACGCAAAGTGCCTGATGATATGCTGATGTTAGTAGATCATTTTTTTAGTAATCTGAATAAAATGACAATGAGGGACAATGAATGTTATACATTTCATATCATTTTAAATTTCACACAAAATTAAAGTAATTATATCAATTTATTAAAGCGTTATTTCTGTCGTTTACATTTATACTATTATTCAGAAAATAATATTTACTTGAAATGTATGTAATGCGACTTTTCACACTTTATGAGCGTGTAAAAAAATATTTCTGTTTAACAAATATTTTTAAGATGCCAATGTCAAGTAGCAAATGCCAATTTGCGTATATGAGTATGATGACCTTGTCAGAGACTGTTGTCAAACTATCTTTTTTTCATCATCACATCCGTTTCTTTTTGAAATCTGCTTGAACACAATAACCGATCTTTCAAAACAATAATTATTGTACTAAGACTAAACAAAAACTTTTCAATTCAATATTTTTTGAAGTGAAAACTTCTTTAGCGGCGTTTCGCACTTTTTTTTGGAATGGGTAAAAACTTCTAAACTCGCGTCAGGACACGTGAATTGATCGAAAATTCGTGAAACGGCACAGCGTGCTTGCGCGAATGTTCGTGTTGTCATGTTTGTGTACGATGAATAAATGAATATTGTATTCTACCACATAAATGATAGTACTTTTATACTGATAATTCAAACAATTCGTGCAAAATTATTTCCAAACCATTCCAAAATATTAAAAGTGCACAACGTTGATATTCAAGTTTTCACTTCTGCCGGTACTCCCGGAGTGCAACACCTCAAATCGTCGTCTAAGACGCAAGACTTGCACATTAGGCTTACACGGCCACAGATTTTTTATTGGTGTTGAATAACTTAAGAAGTATAGAATAATTGCAATTGTTGGTAGTTGTAACGTTATCGATACCATTATGACGTCAAGAAAAATCATGTCAGGCTTCACAGTAAACATTGCATTATGATTATAAATAATTGTGAAACCCTACAGATGTAATTAGTCTTTTTAAAGTTTAAACTCGTCAATCGTGATCGTTCAAAAGTGATCACCGGACTCTTGCTGAGAAATACAGACGTGATTTGTTAACAAATATTGCAAAATAGTTGTTAATAAAAATCTGTTAAATAAAAGCAAATCAAAGATGAAATGTCAAAGTTATAGACAGGTTTGAAAAGAAGGTTAGTTCCTACACGTACTCAAGTGATGTTTCTGAACGTGCGAGGTTTGAATTTTGCTTTCTAATGTAGCGCTGCCTCTATTTATACTGGCCTTTAGTTGGTAGGTTTAATGCAAAATATTTTAAATCTTCGGTTTATTATTCCTGTCACGTTTTGCTTATGATTCAGTATTTTTCACTTCTAAAAGAGGGTCTTACTCTTTAATATAGAATTTATTGACTAGTGTCTTTGCCTATCAACTAAGTATTATTTTTTCGTGAAATTCTTTTTATTTTAAATTTCGATCAATAGAAATTCAATAAAACGATTCATTAGTGTATTTATAACGTACAATAAGCATGAGATAAAGTCAGCTGCGCAAAATTTAAGTTGAACATTCAATAATTTTACTACTAAGACATAATTACTAAAAGATGGGACCTTATATTTTCCATGTCACCTGACATTGTTGAGAAACCCGCCAAATACTCACTACGAACTTTTCTTAAAATACACCTATGACCAATCATATTATCTAAAGTCTCATATGTTTTTCCTGTTATTGTTTTGGTAGGTAGATAGCCAAGATGTTGACTAACACCTATTAATCCCATAGACGGTTATGAAAAAAACTGTTATTAAAATTTGGGACCAAATGTCGATATGTCCCCATTATTCAGATTATTACAAATTTTTGAGATTGTAGGGACTCGAGTAGGGACACAATAATAATAGTGTTTTTTTTTATTTTCAAAATAAATTTCTAAACTTTTTTCTTTATATCTCGACAAACCAAAAACTATCACTCTCTTACTATTAATTAAACTTACTTCAGTTTTATTTTTATTTTAAAAGGGGATATATAGGCCCTCCTCCTCCCGTGACTATATAATATGCACTATAGAGTTTTGGAAAGTAATATTCCTTTTATTTATCAGAGGGCCTTTACCTCAAAAAGAATATGAAGCTAAAATTTTCAGTTTTTATCATTTTTCCTAACATACATACGTATAAAATATTGCGCTGATAAAGGCAATATTTTATATGATTTTCCTTCTAATCCCATCCAATTTACTATATGTATTTTACACTATATTCGTGCTTTTGCACATATTCATTCAACTCCCTAAAAGGATTTCGTATTACGAAATAACATTATAATGTAACATTTTTTTCAACTTCTATTAAAATTTTGTACAAAACTTACTACCAGTAGTTTGCGCAGTATAGATATTCCTCATTTTATTACTAAACATTTTAATTTATAGTAACTATTCATATAATAATAATTATTAATCTTCGTGCGACACTGTATGCGGGAACTTTGAATAAAATTTAAGGTCAAACAATCCGGAAACGACGAAGAAGTTATTAATTTGTACCTAACCGGAAAGAAAGATATTTGGACACAATTTTATTACATCTGAGTATGTTAATAGTGAAAACCCTTACAGGAGTTGAACTTCTCATATCAAAAGATGGCTCGATCGAAAAAAATATGTAAATGTTAAACATAAGGATATAATCTGTGGTAGATTACAAGACCTTGATAATAATCTATATTCTGTACCACAACAGCGTTTGAATGCTAATTTTAAATTGAGTTCCTGTATTGAGTGCAGGACCTTCATAAATAACAGCCCTTGACGTCTATTCGGATGTCAGATTATCTTTGTCATTCATTTTTAACACTGCCAGAGTTCATTTATTCAGATTAATATCTAACTTGTCTTTATGAAGATAATAATAATTTATAATGACTAGTAGTTGCACGTTGGCCGAAATTCGACCATAATATTTTTTATATTTTGTTGATAAGAACGCCATCTTCATTTCTCAAGACCAACTACTTTGTTTCCATACTTTTTAGTGCGCCATCTGTAATCTTTTATCGTTATCATCAATATATTTGTTTGTGTGTGTCAAATGCATGGTAGTGTGGGTAATGTGTTATTTATTGATTTAATGTACCTTATAAGCATTATTATTGAAAAATATAAGCGTTCTGCTTTTCTCCTACACATAAACCATGAGTGTGCAATTTTCGTAAAAAGGGGTCCAAAGTTTTGGCATCACGTATTATATTTATAATGATGTATCATTAAGGGTTTTCTTTATTGAGTTTTGTGAGTTGTGTTTAAATATTTTATTAAGTTCTACGTTAATGCCTCACCATACTAACTACAAACTCAATCTCTTGTTACCTCTCTTTTACTCTTGTATTCTGATGATCAAAAAGATGATAAAAACAAACTTGCCGGATATTTGTTACAAATACATTCATCAATTATTCAAGTGTCGTAGTGGTATCGTGGTTAGTGGTACCGTCAGGCTTATTGTAAGTAATTTTATCGAACAGGAAGTATGAATACAACACAGAATATAAATGCTTTGTAAACTTGCAAACTATTGCAGTTACATCCTATTTCGTAGTTCTCAAATAAAACAAGAGTAATATTTAATAAGGCAATTTAAAAATATTATATACATGACTAATGAATGATGATATAGACAACCATATTTAAAAAAAAATGAAAATGACGAGAAATTCAGTAGAAACTGTTAATTGTTTTGTGCCAACCCTTTTTTGAATTCTCAAAATTCGCAAAAGACAATGAAAAAAACGAGATTAAATACCTGTACACAGCTTGAAGGTTTTACCTGTTTCAGTATTAAGGAAAGAAGCAAAGAGTTCAGTTTGCAAGAAGTGATAGTATTTAAAAAAATCAATAAACATACATTTTCCTCAAATTTCAATTTTTTTTCTCTAGTTATGTATTAAGTTTTTAGCACTGGAATGGGATCCGTTTGCTGAATTTACTGTTTTGTACAGTTTCTGTTTCGACCAGCGGGGTTATTCAGTATCTTTTTAGTGATTATTACTGGGTAAAGTGTACATCAAATACCTAGCTGTCAAATGATTTGTTTTATATTTGTTGTCTCCAGTGACCAACAGAAATACAACAGAGATAGCAAGTACATGCACGTCATTTGACAGTTAATTGATGTACAGTACAGGGCGCTAAGTACGTATCTCAGTTGCCAATACAAAATAGAAAAGTATACATCAAATAGCTGTCAAATGACGTATTTTGTGTTTGCTGTCTCTATTGTATTTCTGTTGGTCACTGGAGATAGCAAATACAAAACACGTCATTTGACAGCTATTTGAGTGCACCCAGTAATCACCATTAAAAAAAGATACGCAATCAGCCCCCAGATCTTTATGAAAAATTCTTATGTTTTAACGACTATCCAATTATAGTTCTTTGTTCTCTACGAGTGGACTAAACATGGGTCAACGGGTTCATGACTTAATTAAACCTTTATTCTGATCAGGCAATTTTTATTAATGGGAACATCGCGTTTCCTGATCCGTCCTTTGTCTCATTTGTACATTGAAACGTGCAGTGAAAGTGACGATGGGAGCGTGACCTGTGCCAGCGCTGAATGTTGCTGCGCAATGTCGTAAGTCGCAACCGTCCGTGGGGTTTCTAGAAAGCTTTGGAAAATTCCATAATGAGTATTCTTGTCATATTACACACTAATGTGATTACGTGGACCAATTTTATACATTCCAAAATGTGTGATGTGTGACATAGTCGATGCAGTTTAATAGACATACATACATGTATACATATCTTCACGCCAAGTTGCTTACGGGGAAGGCAGAGAGTATCGAGTGCCAGACCTCACGATCCTGGCAAACCTGTCTAGCTTCCTTCACATTCAATAACCTTTTCATACAAACACGCCGGCCGGCCTCGGATAGTATCCGATTGATCTGATCGTGGAATGTCAGCCTTGGTCTCCCCGGGTACCTACATCCATCCAAATTCGCATTGTATATCTGCTTTGTCAATCTTTCATCTGTCATTCTTTCCACATGACCTAACCAGCGGAGGATGCCCTTTCGCATTTTAACACCATCGCTTTGTTTCAATCCCACTCTTTCTTGGATCACACTGTTACGAATGCGGTCTGCGAGCGTAATAGGCAGCTTGATAAAAAGCTTATTAACAGTTATGTTGTTGAGAATCTAAATGTACATATATGGCTTTATATTGTTATCTGTCTGTTGACGAATAGGAATTTAATTCAGACCCTAACAGATAGCCAATGATATATAATTTACTGAAATTTATGAGACATCAAATACTTGGCTCTCAAAGCAAGAATGTGTTTAAATTTTGATAAATTATGTGTCAGGGTTTTGTAATCCACTGTTAAATATTAAGTTTGAGGAATGTTCATTTTGCTATTGGTGGTGATACATTTATGATTAATTAAGACTCAGAAATGCAGGTGGGTTGTATCGTTTGTTTTCTCATACAGCTGTGGCCAATCGCAGGCATTTTCCTAGGAACTTTAACAAATCGGAAATTGAAAAAGACTGTACCTACGACAATTAATGTACATTGAGCTTAAATTGTGTCCAAACTCGATATATTTATTTTATAATTTTAATAAGTACAGATAGATCATAAAATATTATTGCTAAAAGTAAAGCTATATACCTACTATTAAATAATGTTTTTGTTTTTAATATCTAGAATTCAATCATTTTTTTATTAAATCCGAAATAAAGTAATTTTCTTTCGGAATTGTATTTACAGACCAAAATTTAGGCAGTCAAACAGAAAAACAAAATCGGTTCCAGTAGTGGAGACTTAAATTGTGTTTTATTAATAATAATAAAGTGAAACCTTTACAAGTTTTTGCTTTAATAACTATTATTGTTAGGATATTAGCGTTTCAATGGACAAAAGAACAGTTTAGTTTAATTTATATTGAAATAGTTTAATTTATATTGAAATGCTTTGAAGCCTGACGGCAAGACATCCAGACACTTCAAAGCATTTCTTAAATTTATCACGAAAATTTTATAAACAATAAATTGAGACAGGAGTTCCGGGGAATTTGCGAACTAGAAATCATAATTCGCTTACAATAAAAATAATGCCCAAGGTTTTTCCGCGTTGGATGTCATTGAGTACGTAACGTCGACTGGGTTAGTTTTTGTAAAGTAATTTATCAAATAAACAGACAAATACCATAATATTTAATTTTAATTAAACATTTGAATTCTGAAATACACAACTTCAAAAAACTTTCTTCTGAATGTTTTCTATTTATTTAATGAAATAATTTGCGGTTCTCTGTCATACTGAGAGTATTATGCCTGATATCAGATCCGTAAATTATCTTTTAAGTTGTCATTTTTTAATGATATAATAAATGTTAATTGGCGTCTGTGAGAGCATCTGCCAATCAGTTGATCCTTCCTTGCATTTCCACCTTTTGCTGGGCTAACTTCTCATTTTCTCTTTAATAACGTTATGAACGAGTCTGTTTTAATTTTTCTTCGAATATTCTTTTAACGTCTATTTTTACGAGACATTTTCTGGACTTAGATTATCCAGATATTTCTTAGGTATACTTAGTATAAGACAGTTTGTCTTTATAAATGTAACCCTCTATTAGCCATCACAAAACAAAAGTGAATTAGTTGTGTAATTGAATATAACCGTTATATAATAGATAATACGGATTATGTGTTATTGCCAGTTCAAGCTCAAGGTAAGTCAATATATAACTCATAATTCACGATAGTCAAAGTCAAAGCCAAGCTGTTTTTATTTTAGTTCAGTTTTTTTGTAGCTGAGTAAATGTGTAGTCCTTCAGGCACATGATGTATAGGAATAAGGAGCGTGACGTTTTTTATGTAGTGTTGGGACTTATAAAATATAATGGTGACGCTTAATATGATATAATATTAAGTCAAGAAATGAAAGATACTAAAGAAATTAATTTACCTGCCAACTTCAGACGTAATATCATTTCGAAAAGCATTTATGCGCACACAATACCCATTGTAACATATATAACGAACTATTTACAATAGAACTGGAATATTGAAACTGAGATCCTTAGACAAGGACAAATTCGGAATTGAGTTATTTTTGAGATAGTATTTTAATTTGATTCCTATGAATGAAACCTGTGATTCAGATGTTGGCAATGTATCTGCTATTGAATTAGCAGCTATAATTCTTTAGCATCTTTTGACACTTAGCGCGTGATAACATGAGTCACGCGACTTTGATTTTGAAAAAAGTTTTAATTGTTGCTGCGCCTTTTTTATACTTGTGTTTTTCAATGCTTTTTGTATAAATAATGTGTCAGTTTTGTACGTGACTTGACAAATGGTGAGCTATATAAAATTAGATCGATAATGGTCTCAAAAATAACATTATTAAAATGACATTTTCAAAGTTGAATTGTGTCAGATGCTCAAGTAACTATTGTAAATAGTATTTATTGGATTTTAAAATGTTTATCGTATAAATACTATTTTGAATAGTTTTTATATTACGAAAAAAATTTATATTATGAAATTGTATGACGCTTTTTTTAATAATGCTATAAATTGAGCTCCGGCTTTTAAGAGGTGTTGTGGAAAGGATATTGCTTTAAACTGCTGCAAACTACCTTTGAAATACAATTTATCTTTAAGAGGTTCATGTGATTTTTTTTATGTACTTGATCAGACACAATTTCAATTTGCTTATCATTTCTCAAGCCATGTTTAAAGTCAGCTTATTTTATGTTCCTCGCAAAATATTTGCTGAGAAAAGTCGCGTGTCCTTCGAAAATCTACTATCAACATAACGTAATCCTGGGAAATCCCTAATCTCTTATCGGATAGTGACGATTCAAATGTTTTCTTTAGCATATCTCGTTTGTTTTTGCAAAGTTTATTTTCATCGGGCCATGTTATAAATAGAAATCGACTGTTTATTTCATTTTCGGCGCCATCCCGCCTTCTTGTGGCGTGGTATTTGCAGATGATAAACTTTATATATTTTTAGTAGTTTTAAATATGTCATCACGAGGTTGTTTGCGCATATTACTCATTTAGCGACTGGATATATAAATTATTGAAAGTATATTTTATTTTTCATTGCCAGACCTATTTTTGTTTGTATTTTTTTCAAAAATTTGATGCGTTGCCATTTTAAGAGTCGAATGCTAAAGGTTATGGATTCACGTATATATTTTTTTAATATTCTTCAAACACCATGCTAGATGCTACGCTGTTATGGTTGCCTGATGGAATATGGCTTATAAAATATTTTTTAGTAGTATCACTCTCATTAAATACTATATGGGTGAGCCCTGCGACTACTCGTCCTGGTTCAAATCAATGCTTTCTTGCATCAATAACATCAATGCTGGCTAGCTATCATGTTTTGATTTTTGAATAATTGATTACTTCGTACATGTTCTTTCGTGAGAGACTTAATATAATTTTCTTAAATTCAAGAAACCTTTACGCATGTTTGTTATTCTGTATTCAATAAATTGTTGTAAATGACAGGTTATATTTCTTGTACAACATTCTCTAAACGGACAGCAGAAACTGTTGCTTTCTAGCCATGAAAACATAAGTATTACAAAGTAGATTTGTCGGTACAAGCATAGCGGCACGCTGTGTGAAACAGAATGCAGTGTTACAAGTACGTTCCTCAAACGTTCTACACGTGCAATTATCATGAAACAAGGCTCTGACCTAGATGAGGGAGAACGAAACTGAAAGTTATCTACTAAATAGTGTGTAATGTGTATTACAGTGAGGACATAAAGATTTATCTTATATTCGTTATCACAGCTATGAAGGTGTGATTGACCCGTTGACCTAGGCAGTTTTGACCTACATTAACACTTCCGCTTGGTGACAAAGACGTGAGCCAAGCTTATTCGATTGTATTTGATCAATGATTTGTACTAGAAATTACTCCAGTAGAGTTTGAGCGAAATGTTTTGGTTGATTAACACCAAAGTTTTGTTTTGTAATTAAATTTGCATCACGTGGCCAACTCTCACGGATTCTGTTTTTTAATCGCTAAAAAGTTTTGCTCATCTGTTAATATAATACTTACACGTGTTTCTAAAATAATTTGAGAATATTGCAACACTACGTTGGGCGGTCTAATTACATCACAGGCGCCAAATACTATCTTCTGCTAATTAGGCCAAGGCATTGTCTAGACCACCGGACAGTTTTTGTTTAATAATATCATTTTGGTGACAGCAGTGAACCAAAGTCACTATAAAAGCGTTCAGGACAAAAGTAGTCCTAGTAGGACAAAATTTGGCGGCGCTTCTTACTTAAAACAAGGTACTGGCATTTTGGAGCAACATTTTGATGCAGGAAAACTTAAAGCAGAATGTACATTACCTTGAACATGTTTTAGGTATTTTAAGTAATATACTATTGGTTCTATAATCGAAATTCTTTCTTTTGAAATCCTCCCTCTGTAAGACGAATATCCTTTTTGAAGAAGAGATTAGAGATTTTAAACGAAATGTCTTTGAATCAGATGTTAATCTTAATTCTGAAGGATACCTATTGTTAAAACTTTAACGTGTTGGCTTCATATCTTAACCAAGTACTTAAATTTACAACCTATAAGACAACATTCACTAATATCGTACTCGTATAAATGATCGTACTTAATGCTTTGTCCTTGTACGATATTATTACTATCGTGCTAAATGTCTTAGTAGCCTTATTTAAGTAACCTTACAATATTGATGTTAACATTTTGCTATATAAATTTTTTTCAAATTTAGGATAATTGTTATTTCTTATAGAACTTCTGTCATATTGACAGATTACCTAGTAGGAAGTAGCAATTTTGTAAAGTATTTTGTAGATCAAAATTGGCGAAAAAAGAGCGGGTATACCTTCATATGAAATTAAAAAAATATCGATTTTTCGCAGCCGCTGGCAAATCATTTATAATTTTATTACAATACTAGCTGTCTCGGCGAACTTCGTTTCACCCGTTTAGTTTGTATGGGTAAAAATAAAGTTGGGTTTTTCCTATTTTCTCTGGAATGTTCCCGATTTTCCTCTTCATGAGAACATTCTTCTGACAATAACTACCACAACAAAAAAAGAATCAACCAAATCGGTTCAGTTGTACGAAAGTTATGCACTTACCAACACATTTATTAATTTATTTTTATATTATAGATATAAATTTAATATATCTGTAAACTTACATGAAATATTTTTTAGGTTAAAAATCTATGTTTTTTTACAAAAACAAAAATACAACTAGGAAAGTATTAGTTTAATTACAATTAATGAATAGTGACGATCGAATAACTAGTGCGTTCATTTAAAATTAAAATGATTTAAACTTTCTTTACCGACATGCTCATCCTTGCGTCAAGTGTTGCTCTTTACTTAATATTGCCATTGTTAAATCGATATTATTTTGTACTTCAGATGTATCTAATTCCTAATATTTTTCCTGTAATGAGACTGACTGGTGCATCCAAATTATAGACAAACTGAATCCCCTGTGAATTCCCCCTATCAAGTTTATCTATAATTTCATTAAAGTTTATATATTATCTGATCATTTGTTCTGATCATATCTTTGTAATGAGTTCCAACTCCGTGTTTTTTTGGAAATCATCACCACAATTTGTCTGATTTTCGCACAGCACATTATTTTGCCGCCGTCACATATTTTTTGTATTACCTCATTTTAATTTTTTCATGTCCTCTTGTAAAATAAAATTGATTTTAAGCTACGGTGAATGTAACTTTTTTGCAATAAAATACCAAAATCTAGACTAATAATAGAAAACATATAGAATGTTCATTTTATTTAGCAGTTTCTGTGTCGCCGTTTATATTACGAACGAAAAAAAAGTCAGGTGAAAATGAAAAGGGGTTTGGGGTTACAAGTTGTAACCTATAGAATATATAAATCACACCTCAGAATCATCAGCTCGCCACTGTCGGTTGGGAATATAGAGGAGGCCAGTAATCTTACTGACGCAAGAGACTTAAAGCATCCCAGGTTGGCTTGACAGCATGATTTTTTATCATCATCAGAAATTCACTTGCTTGTGTGTGCATCAGAAATTCATTTGCAAATACGGATGAAAGCGCTAGTATAGTTAGGATTTGTATAGACCTCAGGACCATTTCTCATTCCTGGGACAAATTTAACAAGCCACTTGCACTTTCATGGGTTAAGTATTAAGCACTGAGTTAGCTTTTACCACTTTATATTTGTCAGTTTAAGTCTTTATTAAGTTTAAACCTGGAACGTCCAAGCTGCCCTAATTGATTAAAATGCTAAATATAGAGCAATTTGACCCTATGTTAGAAGCTAACCCAGGTACGTGCAAGCAGTCCTTGTTTAACTAGGTTTAGATAGAACCAAGGTCTTGCTGAGTCACGTAGTTGGTTCAACAAATGGACTTGCAACCTTTTCGTATTTCGTAATCAACGGTACACAAAGTACTATTTTAGCGTTAATGTTATCACTTACAATAATATGTTGTTGCCTTTGTTTCCTTATCAGTGTTGGATTTATTGTTCGAACTATAATTGTTTAGGTAAATGTGCATATAGAGCGTACCATACCAGTTTTAGCATATTTCTTGCGATTTATGAATTACTGCATTAAAATGATATTATTAGCATCAAATATTATTTTATTAACATTTTTTGTTCAGGTAGGTACACTTCACTTCAGACATAGCTATCAAAATTTCAAAGTTTTCACAGAATTTAATTCAACGTTTTGTTCTATATTATTTTTTACTTCGAAAATATAATCTTCGAAAAGTTTACTCTTGTTTGTCTAAAATTTAACTTAATATTGTGTTGTTTGTATTGCAAGTTAGATTGTTTGTAAACGTAAAATGTACACAAGTATATTAGTGTATTTGTACTTGTACTTGATTTTAAAGTCTTTCGTAAATCAAACTAATCGTGACACGGATAAAATTAGAGACTAATTTTAATGTATTCTAAATATTTCTGTTACTTATTAAGAAATTGAATTACACGACATTGCTTCCTTTTATGGTACAAAGCAATATTTTTTACGTAAGTTATATCTCTTACATAAAAATTGATAGGAAAACTGCTTTTGCGTAAGCAAAATGTCATATTATAATTCAATTTAATTTTATTGAATAACTGAAATTAGTATAATTCACTACTAATAAATAGTACGTCAGAAAACCCGCAAAGGCACAATAGGCTTCGAAGTATCTTTGGTTGGCAAGTGACAACCGTTGCAGTGTTTAAATTTTTTAACGTTTTAGGATTCATATTGTACAGTGAATAATCTACTCTTTTTTTGTTCGCAAATTATTCGTAAATTTTCCCAGGGTTTTCTATAGCTTTCAGTTCAGACTATTTCACCTATATAAACATTAGCATGCAAAATACTAATATCTAGTAATATAGCAAAAACTGATGAAAAATGAATTTGCCAGTCCAAATCTCGTCCAATATCGATACAAATAGGAATATATAAATAAAGCCTTCGATACCATAAATCTGAACCTCGGCATTTCAGTGTCTAAATATAACATTCAGAAGCAGCAATGTATTATTGGACTCTGTTTCGGGTTATTTTTGTTATTATTCTTGTTGTTTTTGCTTTGACGCATATGAGTCGTGGTACATTGCGGTTTGTTCAGGCGACAGCTGCTGTTTTGCTGGGCGGGGCTTCGCGTCACGCAAATAAATCTAGCTATTCGGCGACCCATTTCCAATTAGGTGACGCTACAAGTGAGCGCTGATCACAGCTTTTCGGGAGTCCACCAACGCAACAACAACTACGAAAGATACTTACGTAAAAGTTCATAGAATACGTCATGTGTTTTGTCGAAACAATAAACGTCAGTCGATATTTGTAGGTGTAGCTCCACGTTATCGATTTAACTGTATTATTGAACTTCGCTCTCGCAAACAAAGCAATCTCATGTAGAGTATTTTTATCATTGCCTGATAAATGTTATTTTGCGTAACCTAGAACTCCAATAGAACAATTTTGTGTTTATTTCAAACACAAGACTTATAGAATTTATATTTCAACGAAATTGAAACTTGAAGAATGATCTGCTTTACAACAAAGAAATGCAACATAAAACGGAAAAAAACTGATCTAAATTAAATTTAGGTTTAGAGTGGGTTTGATTACTGTTTTTTTTTATAACAAACTCACCATTCTTATTCTTTTAGAAATCTAAGTTTAGGAATCACAAATGAAAAATAATTGTTGATGTTGAATCATACATTTAATACCTAAAGTAATTTATCATTGCTTCTACACTGTGGCTGTTGATATTATTTTTAAAAGATTTGT
>NJDD01004344.1:75146-99072 GCA_002245505.1 Calephelis nemesis
CGCCCGCCGTCGCGCACACGCTCTCGCCTGACGATGGCCACGAGGTCGATGTCTTACCGCTCAACAATCAGGTAATTACTGCAATTCCAAACATGATTAATCTACTGTCGTTGGTCCATGATACTACGGACAGATGCTGATCAGTCTGCACTTTGAGGACAGGGAACTCGTGCGTAATAGTTCACATAGCTGTGGTGTGTAAGTAGTTATCGACTGTTGATGCCAACTAAAGAGCGATTAACAAATTTGACCCAAGCATCGCTGAAGCGCCTTGCCCATACTATAATGTCCTTATTGTAATCGGAAGGTCTTATCCCGTTGAAGCTGTAAAAACCCCGCAGTTAGCAATTAGCCAATTTGAAAAAAAACGGAGGGTACTAGATATAGTAAAAGGTGTCGATTCCCTTGATTTAAGGACAAGGGAATATTGATACAGTGAACACGACGTGTAGTATAATATTATGTTCTATTGTTCACCAACAAGTAACAATCATGTAGCAACAGTGTTACTAATTGGGAGTATAGCTTATCTTGATCAAGCCATAAAATATGTAACGCTGTATTTAGCTATGACGTCTGTATACCACAATCAAATAACTGCAGCATGTAGTACACCAAGACATTACTTTACCGCCTCGTTGGTCGAGTGGCTAGCGTACTCGCCTAACTGCATCGACGAACCGCGCGGCTTGGGTTCGATTCCCGACGGGGGCAGGCGTTTGTGTGATGAACATTTAGATGTCTGCATTTCCGGGTCTGGGTGTTTATATACCAGATGGATGGGTGTAATAGATACCAGAATACATTTAGTATTCTGGTATCTATTTAAGTATTTCTATGTAATAGTATCGTTGACTAACACTCATAAAACAAGCATGTAATTTGCTTACTTTGGGGTTAGACTCAATTTGTGTAACTTGTCCAGGGAAATTTATTTATATTTATTATGGGGAATCAAAATTGCACATTTATTCGTGATCTGTGCTCTGCTTTTATATAATCAGATAATTCTCGCTACTACCTAATCATTTATTATTTTACTCATTTCTTTCTAATTTTACTTTTCTCGCACATCTAAATAGTTAGTGCTACTTAAGTTTTATTGCTGATTTTGTTTCTTTCTGATTTCGCTTTTTACTGCTATTAGTAACCTGGCATATTGCGAAAACCAGAATAATTCGGTTATGAAATTCATATAATTAGGAAATGTATTTAAGTTAAAAATTAACATCCAAGTAACGATTAGAGTATTCATTAATCGAATTTGCAAATTCATATTGTCATATTTACGATGTTTTTTGTTAGATAAAACGTAATCAGGATTTATAATCGTAACTTTATCCGAACAAATATTTACTTTCTCTATTACGTGTCCCTGCTATGCTTATTTCGCAGTGGTTTCATTGTGACATAATGCTTGATACAACCATTTTCGTGATGTCTCGTGACTCCTAACTTCTATATTACTGTAATTTGGACGACTTAAGTCCTAATTAGAGACGTGCTACAAAATTTCGGTGGATAAATCCCACCGAAATTTTGTAGTCAAACGATTTAATGTATTTTAGTTCTGTTTAATATTTTTTCTAAATTCGCTATTACAAATCATCATCATCAGCCGGAGGACGTCCATTGCTGGACATAGGCCTCCCCCAAAGAGCTCCTCAAGTCACGGTCACCAGCCGCTTATATCCAGCGACTATCCGCGTCTTTGACCATCAGTACACTGGGTGGGAGGTCGTCCAACTTTGCCACTTCAGCTTGCTAACTCTCTGAACTATGTCGGTTACTCTCGTTCTCTTGCGGATCATCGAATTTCAGATCATATCTCGCAGAGAAACATCGAGCATAGCTCTCTCCATAATCTCTCTCCTACATTTAACGGCCAAGTCTAAGTTCCATATGTCGTCACTGGTAACACACACTGGTTGAAGACTTTCGACTGTAGGCTCTGCGGTAATTTTACATCTAGCTCTTTAGCTTCCTGAACGCTGCCCATTTGATTGGGATTCGACGGTCGACCTCTTACAAAACGTATTCTAAACTCTTCTAATCATAAAAATTAAATTTAAAAAGTAACACACACACATTATTGTCTATAATAATTGAGGATGTATTTTTAATCTTCTTATTTGAATCTGTAATATAACAACTGAGAAATGGTTCAACTTCTATCCTCCGCCACTATCTAAGTTGGAGTATAAAATGTTTACGACAGCTGATTATGAAAAAAATAAACAAAGTAAGCGACTTTCAGGCGGCCTTGAACGTTCATTACCACGGCATATTAGACGATAATCCTCTAAATCGTGTTTCGCCAACAGACTATAATATGTACGTTGATGCCAACGCACAGGATATAAAAATAGAGGCACGTTTTTGAGTGCGTGCTGCTTGTAGGGGAGCATTCGGTATTCACGTTTCAGCGGTGAAATTACTGTTTCGCGTTTCACTATTTATTCGATTTGCGCATTTAAAATCGTTAATATACAAAGTAGATGTATCTAATGCGTAGAACACGTTTATTGTTATCGAAGTGAATGGTGCAAAGTTACGATGAATGGTAATGAAACGCATTGCTCACTGACGTATTACTTTTTTTAAAGCGCTGTCAGCGCTGGCAAAGATTGCTTTTGAAAAGAAGAACTATTGACAGATGAGCCTGTCAACTTTCTGTATGATTCTTCTGCTTCTAACATCATTGTTAGTTTTTGAAATGTCACAAATTGTAATACTTAAAACATCCCAACCATGGAGCTACATTACTACTGGGTATTACGCTCCTTACAAAGACCTGATGTCATTTTCCAAGTATTTTCGACTTTCTCTAATTTACCGGTCTCTCTTTTGAGTTTGAGTTTAGTCTCGTGATGCCAATCATCAAAGATAAAGCGAATGTGAAGTTGGTAAATTAGAAAGAGTAAGCAGTATTAGGAATTATTGGTAATTGACATCAGGTCTTTGTTATCTCTGGTTATGAGTGTAATCTCTGGTAGTCCCAACTTTCCACAGAGCTTTTAACCTCTTTAGAAAGACAACGATTAAAGATTCGATCACCCGTCATCGTTAACTTAAAACTGAATCCAGGGTTTTTTAATAGCCCTTCTCATACTAGACACGATTTATAAATTAGAGTCGAGTTTGCTTTTTCTTCAGAAATTGAAATTATCCGTTTAAAGGTACTCACTTTTTATTCATTGATGTAAGATTTACATGAACACACTTTGAATAACAATGTGTGTTCTTACTCGCAATCTAATATGATTATTTATCGATATGCTCTGCGAAAATTTTCCTTCGCCTCGAGGTTAGCAGGCAGAACTGGAAAATAAACAAAGATCTTATCTGTTACCAGTTGTTGTTTACTTTTACGTTCAATGCCTCTATTTTCAGACACTCGTTAATATTATAACCGTCTGAAGTTTGATTTGCGATTAACTTATATACTTATGTTTTTTTCCATGTTTACATTATTATTCTGTTTTCTTTGTTTATTGACAATAAAAGTATGTTAAGATAACCGACGCGTAAATAGCTTGTGTAAAAAATACCATTATTACAGTGAAATTGTGTGTAACATGCAAGATTACTCGAAGGTTAAGTGATACTTATTTTCTTCAATTTCTCTCTCGAAATACTTCCTTCGATAGCCGTTATTTTATCTTGCAAGCAGTGAGGCTTTGGTGTTCCCTCTACGTAGATATCAGGAGAGCTGCAAATGTTAATATTTTCAGGAATATGTTTAGGTGTCTCTTTTCACGTTCAATGTAATTGGGTTGCTTTTGTTTTTTCTTGTTTGTTTTTACTACATATAAACAAGCTTCTGTTTTTAGAACAACTTATTTCATCTGGGGTGATATATATACATTTATATTTGTAGTTTCTTTGTATTTGGTGCACAATGAAAAGTTGTTGTTTAGAGTTGTATTGTAAAACAGCTGTATTGATAATATTACAAAATAACAATTGGATAAGGTTACTATTTAGGTGACGATGGTACCCTGACCACAATTCTGAAAGCATTTTAACTGGAATCCTTTTTTGTTTGTTTTTATCCATATTTTTTTCAATACTATCTTTGGATTTGATTCTCGACATCTTTATTTCTAACAAAATAAAGTTTAGGTCAGAATTATAGTACTAGAAGAATTCTGAAAACAATTTCTATGAAATCCTTTTCTGTTTGTAGTAATCCATTTTTTTCGTTGCTATTAGAAGGATCGGGTTCCAACTTAAAATCAGTCATATTTCATCGAAATCTGTTACGCCTGACGAAGATACCCTTATTTGAAGTAAAAAGACAGAGTTAAAGATAAGTTTTATTATTAGTAATGATCATGATAATAAGTACATCATTACAACGGTTCCTTGTCTATAAAAAATGTTTTTTGTAGCAGCCTTATATCCGTTAAAATGGTAATCCATAACTGTATAGTAACATTAAAGTTTCTTCAAGTTAAGTTTTTATATAAATTGTTATTACAATAGTAATGGTCATTACAACGCTAATTATTTTTAACTAGCCTAATCCATGTACATAATATATTACAAGACTGTAAAAAAATATGTGCGCGTTGTACATATTCAAGAAAATGAATTAGCAAAGGGACGCGTCTGAATTTTTTTTATTTTAATTTTGTTCTTATCTATTTCATCAAATTTGTTTTTTTTTAATGGCTGATATGTTGCTATTCGCGAGGTTTTTACGACTACACCGGACTATGTCAAATTTGGTTCTGGATTGGCACTAGTACTAATTAATTATCTAAGTTATCTTTGTTCAAAATCGGTCAAATATGAACATAGATATGTTCGTTTAAAGTAAAATCGTGGATGCTAATTACTAAGCGGGCTAATAATTGATATACTAACGATGTAATAGAAATAATTGCAATACACAGGCTTTTTGTTTCCTAGATCTTCAATTAGCAATAGCAATGTTATTCCAATTATACAAACAGCTTATTATACTATTAATTATTTCGAAAGATAAATATTCATTGGCTCTGCTCATAAACACTAGTAAACGACGATGATGAAATACTGGAAAGTTTCAATTATTTTAGAATGGAGATAAGTTAGCCTTTATTATTTAAATTGCTTTCAGCTCGTTGTGGTTTCGAATATATTCATATTCGACCTGTGATTTTGGTGTTTTCATACAAAATACAGTTAGTGTTCTTTCCTAGAGCTACATAATTGAGCTTATTTAGAGATGGGTTGTACTTGGTAAGTTTAATATCAAGTCCACCTGCTCCTAGTCCTTAACAATACGTGGTCCATATACCTGTTTCACCTAATATCTACTATGGTACACGTTGCGAGTCATAAACGTATCAAGAATAGATAAGATTATTGATAAAAATCACTAACGGCCAATGTTAATAATGTTTCTCTAAAGTTGGATTTCCAGCAATCTAGAAAGCTGCTTATCGGCCGGCCTATCCCATACCTATTTGCCATATTCATCCTTTCCACAGATATGTTATTGGCAAGCGATAAGATAAAAATGGATCAAAATATCAATCTTGGACAGCGAGTTTTGGATTAGGATTGATTTTTAATATTGGCCGTAAGTTAACATTTCTCCTTTATACTTTAACAGGATTAGGGTTATCAACTTACAAATGCAGCATTAATAATTAGTGCAATGCCAATAGTTTTTGTATTTAGGAGATTAAGGTAATTTTATTTACAAATATGACCTTTATTGATTGCGTCGTCTCATTTCCACCTGACTTGAGCAAGATAGCAGATGTAAAGCAAAACACGTGTAAGTAAGATAGAACAATATAAGTAGAATAAATAATAAGCGCGTTTCGCGCGTGGGCCGCTAACGTGCCCACCTAACTTGAAGACCCCGTCACGTCCTACCGGATCCTCCGGATGTAATAACCGCGGCAAACGCTAGACAACCCAACCCAAACTCACAAGACACAACACTACAACGTCGCCGCCAATCTCGACGACGAAGATCTCTCTTGCGCCAGGCGCCTAACGCCGAGCGACGAGCCACTACTTCTCAGCCCTTGTTACTGGCGTTGTAGGGAACAGTCCAATCCATCTAAATGATGATGTCTCGGGTTGAGCACTATGATGTGCCCACAAAGCCCTGTGAAGTTGTGAAAACCGCGAAGATGGCAACACATAAGTCATTCCAAAAAAAACCTACGCGTAAGCTCTGTCATTGAGCGAATTTTGTAAAAATTGGAACAGGTGCGTCCTAGTGTCCTAAAATACCTAATCTTCTGATCTGTTCTAGTAATTACGACTTACCTCTACTGCTTAATATTTCGAGGAGAATGCACGTAAACTTTACATTGTTATGAGATTTTAATAAACTTTTATTTAACATGCAATTTTAATTATGTTTGTGTAAGTGGAATTTTGCAACTGAATTTTAAAGCAGCTATTCTCAACTCATTGTGCTGGTTTTTAAAATACACATTTAAGTTAAATAGTTTGATAACAATGAAATGTTATGTTATGGAGGCGGAAGATGGTCATAGGAACTTCTAAAATTCAGCAACACAATAATGTTCGGACTTATTTGACACGTCTTTAATGTTTCTCAAATCTACTATTGGGAACAGCCCTTACTAGAAACTTATTGCAAAAATATAATTTTTTGTTCCAAACTTAATCATCTGTTTTTGACGTGACATCGTCTTAAATTAGGTTGTGGCTCGGAGTCACTCTTGAAAAAGTGTAACGCCCGCTCACGTCTGTTACGATGAGTCACCAAACGAGAGAGAGGAGCGCGGGACGAGCGAATGCCTTGCGTCTCTCTCCCACATATTCTTCCGAGAAAAAGACGTTGTCACGTAAAACCTTTGCACGTATAACCGACTTTACAGGCAACCCTTTTTTTGTAAATAAAAATACAATAATAATATGTCTTTTTTGTTGTGGTAGCATACAAGGTTAGAATTTTGTATGTATATGAGTAAATGTCTACCCACGCTCAAGGGCAGGACGGGTCAAGGACGTGGCCGTGCCTGTATCGTACATCCGTGTCCCATCAGGGGCTATCTATTCGCACATATGACGTGACTGCGTTTAGTATTAATTCAAGGCCCATTTCTTTCAATTTCGTTCTTTACTTACTTTCTTATACTTCACATATATTTCGGATGAGACAAGTCGAATAGTACGATTTATAAAAGTGTACAATCTAAGCATAAGCGTACATTCTCAATTAATGCTAAATAATTTTACAAAATTACCAAAACTTAGTCGAAACCGAGGAAAAATATCTGTCCACTGACATAATAACGTATTAGATAAGTTACTAATAAGATATAATTACTCCAAGAATCTCCTACTTCAGTTTTAAATACATAAAGAGTTTCCTTCACCCTAAGGTAGCAGAGATAGCTCCAAAACGATAAGATCGCCTTTGCGTAACCTTTAGTTAAATTATGCATAATTATGCGTGTTCATTCCTGAACAGTGTTTGCAGGTTGCAGCGATGTTTTTTCTCGGTTTCTGCCTAACCAGGTGCCTCGATACATCCTGGATACTAAAGTTTAGTATCAAGTATCGGGGTTTGGGTGTTTGTTAAATTTATTCTGTTTTTATTTAAGTGTTTCTGTAACATAAGCGTATCAGTTGTTTACTTTAGGGTAACAGTAGTGTGTATAATGTCCAAATCTGTTTATTTATGTTTATTAATGTCACGTTCGCGTTCAAAGTTTAAACGACCCATAAGCAGTTATTGTCAGCGCCTCTAGCGGACATTTAAACAACTAAATAAATCCATACATGTGGATCGCCTTAACGAAGCGTGGTACTGAAGTAAATTGTTTCTGGAAAATCACAGTCGGTCTGTTATTCCTTTTTTTATGATATAAGAAGGCAAACAAGCAGACGGATTTCCGATGGTAAGAATTTCACGTCGCCTAGAGACACCAAAGGTGGTAATGGTGCGTTGCCAACCTGAGGCTGGGATGTTAGGCCTCGAGCAAAACTAAGTTTACCGGCTGCCTTACCCTCCGAACCGGAACATGTCATGACATTATGTCGGCAGGAATAGGTAAAGCGGTGGTACCAATCCGGGTTAGTCGCTGCTAAACTCTACTACCTAGTCTGATGACACGGAGTTAGTGACGGTAAGCCTATGCTCGCCTTACACGAGCTGCCTGGTACGAAGGCAGATGGTCTATTTTGCAAAGGAGCCCACACCAACATGGGCTTCTTTCCTTTAGAACCATGTTCGTAACCCACTGGCACAGATAATGCTATTTATGGTTGCTATATTAGTCCCAGTCCCAGGGATATATAATCCCACGGGTTATCAAACGTTAGTCTTATCTATTCTGAGTCGGGTTGCGTGACAAACATGTAGATTCTAGATGTGGATTGATAATATTTTGGCAGTGGATCAAGTGAAGTAATTTTGTCGCTAGACTTCCGGCCCACAAAATAATTACTTGGAAATTAGCACACACTAGAATAAAGTCTGTGGTCATTAGTCCCGCAACAATTGTCTGATTTCATCAAATGAAATTTATTTATTTTGCGGATTATGAGTTTTGAAAGATGTTACAAAATTATTTAAACTTTCCAACATGTTATGTAGTTTCATGCATTTTTATTTTCGAATCTTTTTATTTATTTGTAACAAGATTAGTTATAAACAATTTTTAAATGTAATAGTATCTTCACGTCCCCGTCACGTATCCCCGAAGAGGTAGGCAAAGTAGCAGATATGTAATGATCCCAACGATTGTGGTAGTGTTAGATGTAATGTGCTAAGAGGAGTACAGAAAAGGTGTAGACTAATAGACGAATTAAAATAATATTCTTCATGTTAAGGTTAATGCCAATCATACTATAAGAATAAGTAGCCAAGTAATTAAAATTCTGAGTGTTTTGTTATTTTAGTTTTACATTTCTAAGTGCAAATTCCAATGTAAAATTTAAATAGCTTCGCAAAAAATATTAATTTCCGCCACTCGTTTGCCTTCAGGTGTAACGCGTAGGTCAACGCCATCAGTAAACCCATTTTTACCTGCGTTGTGTTTTTTTTTGAATGGCTAATAGGTATGTTGCTAACCGCGAGGTTTTTACAACTTCACCGGATTATAAACGTTGTGTTTTAGAATTAAATAGCTGTGCACTCGAAAGTCGCATATTATTTTATCCAAATAGTACTGACTGAGATACTATTTTTGTAAATGTATCATTGCTTTGTGTCTATGATGAAAGATTTGTTGATTTTACAATCAGCTTTAAGAGTGCACGCTGAGCTATCTTATGTCAATTAATTAAGAAATAATAAAATAGGTAATTTTATTATTTCTTACTTACGCTAAATTTGAAGTTCTACACTTTTTCAACTATATTACTGCGTAGGTACAATGAGCAATGCTTTGTAGGGTTACTCGTGAATCTCAATTTTATGCTAATTGAAAATTGGAATCGGATTTTGGGTGCCGAAGTGTTATAATTAACTTATTGGTAATTATGCGCACTAGTGTTGTGTTTTAATATTTAGGAGTAACCCTAATGACCACTTTACCTACTTCTTTTATTTTACTTAGCATGTCGCGTGTATCCCTTTGAGAATGAATTTTTAATTTTGTATATTGTCTTTATGAACTATGTTTCCTTGAACTTCTAAAAAGTGTCCTACAGCCATTGATATATTAAACCTCTTTTTAATATATCAATGCCAACAGCTAATCGCTTCCATTTGGCAAATTGGAGAGTTTTTAAGTATACAATTTCTAAGGTCACGTGCATTTGAAAGTTTTAGAAAGAAACTTCTAAATCCGTTTTAAGAATGTACGCAATATATTTATGAAATGCGTAACCGCTAGTGTTAGTAGTAATTGAGTATGTGTGTGAGTGTGTGTATAGTCTTTATAGAGTCAACACTATAAAATAATGTTTCACATTATAATTTATTTATTATTATATTCTGACGTGACGTATTGTTATTAATATTCAACGTTTCGTTATAAGTGTATTACGATTACGTCAATTTAGTCAGCTGACTTGTTTTAATTTGACAAAACACATGACAGACACTAGATTGCTTTTTACTACGTAGCATGTACAATATGCATATTTTATAGAGTTTCGCAGCGACTCGCCCCGATTGGTGCCACCGCCTTACCTGTTCCTGCCACCATAACGCCCCATGCTTGCCATAAATGTGTTCCGGTTCGGTGGGTAAGATAACTGGTCAACTTACTTTTACTCGAGGTCTAACATCCGGGCCTCAGGTTGGCAACGCACCATTACTACCTTTGGTGTCTCTAGGCGGCATGAATTTCTCACCATTAGGAAATTCGTCTGCTTGTTTGCCTTTTATTATCATAAAAAAAATTGTCCCACGATGAAAAAAGGATGAAAAAAGATCTTTAGTTTGACGTGGGTATTCAGTCTTGCATCAGAAAATTTACCGGTTACAGTATCCTTAAAGGAAAAGACCGAACTCATGGGTGACATGAGTAGGTAAAGTTAACTTTATAACATAAACATATTGGTAAAAAGTTGTACATAAAAACGGGCAACTACGGTGAAGACTAATCAGTAGCGTGTTTACTCTGCCTTATCTGCCTATAACGAAATCTACGTTTTGATTGCTGGAAAATTTGGACTGGATTACATCATCGGTTGACGAAATACAACTCGCTAACAACCGCAAACCGCGACTAGAATAAGTGAGATCACCTGTTCAGTGTTCATACACTAATGGAAATTTGTATAGTTATTAGGATGACCAGACCAAAAAATTAAATAGTAGGAAAATGTATTCTAATTACACACGCCCAAATGTATTACTATAATGTATACGTCAAAGCTTAGTAATAAAAATATATAACTACATATATATTATGTTTTGACGATATTGACCGGGTCTAAACTGTTAAAACGAGACGTCATATTTTATATACTTTTATATTATGTTTCCTTAAAAGAAATGCAATTTTAAGAAAAAAAATTGTTAGATATTAACCCATCATGACGTTTTTGCAATCTTTTTTCGTATCTTAATATGATTATGGCTTTTGTGTTGACTACATCAGTGCGAAGCTGGAGTATTTCACTAATAATTAAGAAATGTTTTTTTTGTATTGTTTGCAATGAGAAGTATCTTAAATAAGGAGATGCAATAAAATGCTTAGTTTTAAAAAAATACCACTTCCATCATCGTTGTGACTTCTGGTCACCCTACTAATATATCTTTGGTCAGTAACAAATTTGCAACTCCTTACTAATTTTTGTTGTTAACAATGTGATTTTTCGCTTGATGAATAGGTGATAAACATTGTTATATTTTTCTCAAGCTAAAGTTTGCCTACTTTAACAATTAGAAATAATAATAATTAATGTTTTATGTAGCAAAATGGGGTCATATTTTCGGAAGAAACACGTCATCTTCTTTTTGTTTGAATAATGTTTTATTTTTGTAATTATACTCGCAAAATGCAATAATTTTGGTATAATATTATCATATAATTATAATGAGAAAAACTTTAGTTACTTACCCTTGCTTTGAATATACTCGCTAGCGTCTCCGTAAATGATTTGTATCAAAACTTTAAACACCAAGCCTACTAATGACTAACGACCAATTTTAAGAAATTATCAAAGATTAGAGATCATGCTATTTTAGATCAGTTGCCAGGTAACCGCTGTTATTTTTCAATAGTTAATAAAAGTAAGCAACAAAACCCTAGTAAGCCTATCTTTATCTGTAGATTCATATTGGCCGTAAGAGAACAACATTTTTAGTCCAAAATTGCTAAAGATTTCGATACTTGAATTTACCGAAATGAATAGATTTGTTCTTAAAATATTTTTACAAAGGTATCATTATACTGTCAAAGCATTGACCAGTCGCATATGATTATATTATTTGCATACAATATTTAAAAACAATATGTCAACTACAAAGATCCACATAGTTGCATGACAAACATAACTGCGAGATGGGTTTAAGCTGCCAAAATTTAACATGCCAATTTAATGTGGCAGCACCTAAGACAGCTTACCTGTAACATTGCCAGATAAGAGATATGATCACCCGAAAAAAAAAACACATTCTGTTTTCTTAAACAACTCAATTGTTTGCGGCATTCACAATTTTTTTAAATAAAAAATGATTTATTATTTATATAACGTCGTCCATTGTGTTATTCGATTTTATCCGTATCGAGGTATTCCGCTAAGCATGGGAGATTTATCATAAAAACGTAACAAGATTTATTCTCGACACTTCTTGCTTATGGTACGAAATTCATTGTTATTTTAATGCTATACGGCAGTGTTTACCAAACATTGTTCTGTCATGGCCCGGTAATATTTAAACTGCCCTTTCGTGGCCCACTTAACACTTTTAAACACAAACTGCATCCATTAGGTTATTTTATCTACACTTTTTTACACTACTTCTTTGAACTTTAAATCAAGCTGTACAAAACCTTTTAAACTGTCCGAGCAGAATGTTTCTGATTGGCGGAACGACGGCACGGCAGCCCAAGGACTTGCAGTTTTCACGTCTCTGTCGTTCGTTAACGAATGTTGGGATCCGGTTTTAATCCGGTACCGGGTCGCGGGTTGGAAAACTTTGCATGCGGTGATACTAACTATATTGTTAGCATTACAGTTGACGCTGTGTTTAAAAAAAATGCTACTTATATGGTTATTGTCATCGATATTTTAAAATTATTTGTATTAACTTCATTTTAGTACTTAATAAATTATTGTATTGTAGTGTGAATGCATTAAATGTAATCATCATTTCGTTTCGTTTTCTTTTATTTTAAAATGCCTAAATTTATTGCAATTTAAATTACTAACGTATTAAGTGATCGGACTTTTTTTGTCTGAAAAATACTAGAACCAAATAGTGACTGGAAGTTTATTATACGACAGGTTGGTGGTCACACGAGGTTGCTCGTGCTGAACGACAGCACCGTCATCAAGCCGCTGAACATTCGCGAGCTGCATTTCTACCAGAACATTCCCGAGGATATCCAAAGCTTCGTACCGAGATACAAAGGTGAGGATCCGATACCACTTTACTGTTAGTTAAGCGAGTTTGCCTCGTACGCTTCTAAGATTTCGCTGATTGCATCATTTTCATTAATTGCATCAAATATTATTTTTTTTTATTCCAATAATACTATCTTTATGTCGTCGTTATCATTTAGCCTTCAATAATTGTTTGTTGTTATTGCATTACCGAGCACTAAGGAAGTTGTGACATGTTTATGTGTTTCCTAAAAAGATCATTTCATACTTTGTATTTATTCACATCTTTAACTCAATGTGTACATACCGATAATTAGTTTACGATTCGGTAATCACCTCAGTTCTAATATCGTTAGTATTTAAACATTATTGCAACGTTTGTGAATGTTTTTGCTAACTCTCCTTATTGCTCATTTGATCGTAAACATTATTTGAAAATGTTATCTGTGTGACAGAGATGTTTGTGAGATACCAACAAACCCGCCGTTCGCTGTCAACTATTTTACTTATTTTTTTATTTATACGTTATGATTTGTAAAATTATGTTTTAGTGATTTTGTGTGTGGGTTAAGTTAAATATCAAGTTTAATGAGAGCCGCTTGAAATAGATTAAAAAAATGGGGTTGCAGTCTCAGAATTCGAGTAGCCGAGATAATTATTAAATACTTAAGTAAGTAATCATAATACCTGCAAATTAAAAAAATAATTTTAAATTTATTTATTTTAATTTAATTTAAAATTTGTTTATTAGAATAGGTTAAGAAAAGAGTTGTATTTTTCGGCATGTTATGTATACATTTGCGAGAATGTATAATCAAAAGTATAGTGATATTTGTATCGACTCAAGTATGGCTATATAAGGGTGGGTTCTAGTAACAGCGGGCGGATTACGGGTTTGAGCGCAAGAGCGAGAGCGGGAGCGGGTCAGGGGTCAGGAACACAATATTAGTTTCCTTGTTGTCGCAAGGGTTGCGGCGCTGCGGCGAGCGGAGCGACGCCGGCTGCTCACCCTCACAACCGCCTCTAATAGCGCTCTAGCGGTAATTTTACATTTTTGGGTTTGTAAACCTTTACTTAAAAACTACATGCATCACACGTCATTCAGTAGTATCACAAAACACTTATCCACCGTATAATTTACTTCAACATATATCAAAACACTCACACTCACAAACTACACGTAACAAAAGATATACAAACCCTTTCTAAAATTACGTTAACGTAAATTCTCACTTTTCATTAACTTCAAAGCTAGCAATTGCACGATAGTGAGTAAATTTACTGATATTATAACGTAGTTAAGATAAATGTGTAAAATTTACTGTCCTCGAACTTCGGGGAATTTCATTTGGAATGATTCGTTCCTTAGATATTTTGGTATTGTGAATTTCGTACTTTAACTTTTAAATGTTTATGTGATCTAATTTAAAAACTATTATAGTATTAAAAATTAAGATTTATTTTTACATAAGCTCAAAAACTTCTAAATTACTTAATTAAATAAATTTTGGTTCTGTTTTTTTTAATAATGTAAAGAAACAACTAGTTATGATTTGGCCATTTGTTTCAGGCGTGATGCAGGCTTCTCACACTGGAGGCACGAAATTAGACAAGCGGTACTCGCCGTGTTTCCGCGATGAAAATGGGCGCAAATCGTCGCTGGGCGGCAAGCGAAAACGAGACGACGTGTTCAAGTGCGTATTGGCGCTAATGCGCTTTTTCGCCGTACACTCCTTGACACTTGTCATGTGTCCTTTATCATATTTCAGAATCTTTGACGTACGCCGGACTGCCACCGACGTCGCCAATCATTCATATCATCGAAATACTTACATATCCCACTAACGCGTGATTCGTGAGTCACGGGTCAAAGAGTGATCTCGATGCACGATCCATTCAAACTCTGCGAGCCTCCGAATGTGACTTGCGTCTAGGAGTCGTGGTAATATTAATATTTGATTGCAATTTAACAATACAACGCATAACGCATATTTTGTGTTTCAATTATTAGATCCTGTAACTCTAAAACCTTTGAAAACGTTACAGATTATTTTACGGTTGAATTTATTTATTTCAGATTCAAAGTACACCGAAATGGTAATGCTAGTGAAGTTCTTAAGAGCATTGCCCACATGGACAATTCTAATAAGCAATGTAAGTAAACTTTACTTTTACTTTTTTAAATTACTTTGTATGTTGTTATAATTACAGACGTTGACTTATTCTGTAGCGTTCAAAACATAAACAGCAGAGAAAGATCTAGATTAGTATACTCGTTTTTTCGTATAGATTTTAACATTGCTTAATGTTAAGAAACACTGGCGGAAGATGAAACTTAATTTACTTAGTTTTATAAGTAAACTTGGTAACGTTCTGTTTATGGCATGAAGAAATGTGTTTGTTCTAGTTGTCTACGAATCCGTGCAACGAAAATGGATAATTATAACTTAAAATTATGTTCTTATGACTTATAATATAAGAACAACAAACGCATCTGTTTGCCGCTGATGATACGGTAAAAACTTGTTAGACAGTTATTCCCAGTCTATTACCACGTTTACCGTTACAGTATAGCTCACTTCTATCTTAACAGCAATGTGTTATTATGTTAAGAGTTAATGAGTCGCTTAACAAAATCCGCTTTAGAGGTCGCTTGCGCTTTTACTTGGACTGCAAAACATAGATTTTGATTCCTTACAAAAATCAATACCCGTCCCGTATGTATGTGGCCTATGATGATAAGAAATACACGTTTTTATCAACACCTGAGATGTGAACGCTGTGTTTTCAACCCAAAACTGGTATATTAAACTGACAGGCGAAATAACTTTTTCGCCTGTCCTAATTTTATAATTTCAATACGACAATTGCGAATGCCCAACACTACCCTTAAGTCGTCGGTAGAAAAATTTAACGACGTTGTACCGTTCTGGAATAGCTCTTGCAGGGTTTTTCACCGGGATAGTATACTGGAATGGATACAAAATCGTATTCTATAATATTTGCACCTAAGTGATTCGAGAATATGTTTACCTGATCACGTAAAGTAAACGAATGTTTCTAGCACATTCGAGATTCAAGACGATCTGACGTTACCAGCGTTTTACCTATTGTCGTGTCCTTATTTTACTACATGATAAAATAAGTATTTTATGATTTTCACCTTGTAAAGGTGTAACTTAGAATATTTACAGCGTATATTAAAATATATTAGATATGTATTTCCTTTAACAATGTAAGAGAGGTCCTTGAGCTAGGCAGCAATGATCGTCATAATAGCATCTTGCTGGCTAAACGTGGCGTATGTATTGGCAAGAAGATTTTTTCAGGCACGTAAAAGGCTATACCTGAATATTGTAACATAAAACACGAAAGTTATTTCTACAAATTTTAAAGAAATAAAAAAATTCTTATTATATTATGGTGACTTTAAAATAAGGTTAAAAACGATTTGAGCGCAGTAAAACTACAAAATATCTATTTTATTTCTTTACCAATCCGCGTTTTGTTTATCCTTTTTTCGACATCTAGCTAATGATTCCCAGGTGATCTTTTAAATATAGAATCGTGAAATAACCACGTGGTAATAAAACAATTTAAGTTGGTTTTATACAGTTTTACTCCCTTTATTTTTTTTTTACTGCGCTTTCTTTATTTTTAGCTGTATACAAAAACATATTCTGGCAGTAGGAAAATATCACACACGATTATCTATTTTATATCAGTAGATAGGTAATAATCATTGAACCGTTAGTTGAAAAATCTATCATTTGTTACTAACTACATATCGGTCACGGCCATTATAAAATTATCAGTTAGTGTAAACGACCTTATTAATTAAGATAATATGTATGTCGTTATCTAGATACTAGTTTATAATTTTTATAATTATTATAACTGCAGTAAAACTGTATAGAACCGACTTCGATTTTAATAAGGAAATCTTATACGTACACAAAAATTAAGTATTTTCCTCGATTTCCTTGGGATTCTTTCATTAGTAACAGACTTGGTGGCAATGGGACCTCCTCGGAACTAAGCTGTATCAAATAAAAAAAATATTTGCCTTGCAATGTAGGTGTAGTCGATTAACATACAAAAAATATAAGAGTTGAATATGTAATATCCTTCTTCTTTTAGTCGGAAATAATCATATAGCCATTTTCAAAAACCCCAATCACTTTTAATTTACTATAATATATCTCTACATGAAATAGAAGTCTAAAGCATACTTATGTTAAACATCTGTTCGGTTTAGAAACCTAAAGCAAACACATGTTAAACAGCTGATATGAAATCGTATAAATTAAAATTGATTGTCGTTTCGGAAACCGGCAGATAGTCTTATACGGAATTTTTAGGGTGGCTCCGCTTATCAAATATTTTTTTTCCAATACCCATTTGATACACAAAGATGTTTTCATCCAATTGACAGCAGCACCGAAAGTTGATCAAAGATTATTCTAGCTAAAAGAACTTCAAACAACCAATCAAAATGGCTGTAAAGTATACAAAAATCTTGGACAAAGATGTTGAGCGAATAGAAAGGGCTTCTGTCAGAGAAATTTGGTAAAATGTTGACACCGAAATTGGACAAAAATATTTGACGAGTGGAATACCAGCCTTAATTATGTCATGTCTTACGCGGAAGTGTACGTAATAAAGCACTCAATATTGATTAACAGGACTAAGGACTGGGGTTCTTAGCTCAAGGAAGTAACCTTTGAGTGATATAACCTTAGCGTCTTCAAGGAAAGAACACTGTCTAGCTTAGGACGTTTCCATTCAAAATTATAACTAGAATACATTATGTACCACTAGCTGCGCCTCGCGGTTTCACCCGCGTAAGTCCCAATCCCGCGGGAACTCCGGGATAAAAAGTAGCCTATATGTTATTCTGGGTCTTCAGCTACCTACATACCAAATTTCATCGTAATCGGCTTTGTAGTTTTTGCGTGAAAGAGTAACAAACATCCATACATCCATACATACAAACTTTCGCATTTATAATATTAATAGGATTATCGATGGTACTTTTTGATCCCATGAAGTTAATCTTTTTTACTTCTCCACCTGGCTAGTATTATATGTTTATTTATTTATTTATTTATTTTATTGCACCAACAAAGTAAACACTGAGACATACATAATAAAGACACTTTCAGAATACAAACTAAGTGTTACCTCAATTACAGGCGCAAATTACATACTTAAAAGACACATCATTATACCAAAATAGACAATGAACTATATATAAAGCATCATTGAATAAGTTTCCATTAAAACAAACAATTGTTTATAAAATAACTACACTAAAATTAGATTACAGATTTAGAATACATGATTTCATTGAATTAAATTATTTTTACATTCGAAATTAAATTAAACTAGAATAAGAAAACAATAATTTATAAAACATGTCGTATAAGAATGTATGATTTATTTTTCAGAATAAACCTAAAAATAATTGCAAAACAATATCAGATTTAAAAAGCAAAACAGTATAAAAGATTAAATTACTTAATTAACAATGTAAGATATACCTCTTATGTATACAATGTAAGATAATAATGTAAGATAACAATGTAAGATATACCTCTTACGTATGTTAAAAAATATTGTCCATAGATTTCCTGATGATGGAGAACATAACGTCGTCGTATCGGCGACCATGCATACTCGACTTGAAGATGGGTACGCGACAACACGGCGACGACGCCAGCGCGGAGAAACGGACCAAACAGATCGCCAAGTGTGCGGCCAGCACGTCGGCTTCGCTTGGTGTCAGATTGTGTGGGATGCAGGTATGTCAATGTGTCGACGTTTTGTATTGTAGAAACTTAATGTTCCTTTTCCACTAAGCTTAAACTTTTTAATTGTCTCTGTGGCCTTGTGATCCGACGTCGACGTTGACTACGTGAGGTCTCTGGTCGAAGTAACTGGATATGTGTTTTTTTTTTCAATTTATTTATTGATACAATAGGTTTTGCTGCTTATAACATTGTGGGACTAAGTATACGTAAAGGAGTAAGTAGTTCGGGAAAACAGGCGTAGACTTTTATTACTTTTCAACTTTTTATAAACTTAGTTTTCGCGAAGCGCATATATCGCCATACTCACAAATCACAGTAGATGTTTCACAGATGCGATTTTACCTAATTGTCCAAGACGCATTCCATACACTCGACAATGTGACCTCTTGTGCCTCTGCTCGTGAAGATACTTTTTAACTTTGAAAACCATATGACGTGGAAGAGAACGCGTCACGCGCATACATAACCCACGGAATGAACCAGTCTCCTCTGTTATATTTTGAGATGCGATGCTTCTATACAATTAATAAATATGACTAATGAGGCGCCACACCCTTGTTTACTTCTTTTGTGTTGCGAAAATATGTCATGAAGATAATGCATGGCACAGAATAGGAACAATTAAGTTGACCGCCTCGTTGGTCGAGTGGCTAGCCTACTCGCCTAACTACATCGACCAACCGCGAGGCTCGGGTTCGATTCCCGACGGGGGCAGGCATTTGTGTGATGAACATTTAGATGTCTGCATTCCCGGGTCTGGGTGTTTATGAAATTTATTCTATTTACACCCATAACACAAGCATATAGTTTGCTTACTTTGGGGTTAGGTTCAATTTGTGTGATTTGTCCAGGGGTATTATTATTATTATTAAGTTATTTACTTTGATCCGGACTTAGCAAATCAAGTTAATTAACACATTTGACCAATTTAAATTTTCATTTCAATTTGATTTAAAATTGAAATGAATTTTTTATTTCAATTTTAAATCAAAATTTTAAATAAATTAGACCGACAAAACACAACAACAGTGGTAACTCTGCTGAGTACAACGTCGCACTTGTACTTCACGGGTATCTTAATTAGATACCCGTTATTTTTTTTCTTATCTGGACGACACCGGTACTGTTAGTACCGGTACTGCTGCGATACCGGTATACTCAAAAATACCGGTATTTTAAGCGCTGATGCAAGCTTTTTTCAATGAACGGAAAAGAAAAAAGATCCGGACATGTTGAACTCGTGACAAATTATAACGACGTTTTCCGAAAAATAGATTTAGTCTGTAGAAATGTCATGTACAAACTAATCTGTGTTTTGTCTCTTTCTATTACTATCGTTGAAAGAAGATAGAAATAACTTAAATCTAGTTTAGTGAGTGCGCAACAAAGTTATCAGCAATGGCAGTACTTAGGGTGTTGCAACTAAATCTGCTTGTAGTATAGAGAATCTAATATGAAATCGCGCCTAACCATCGCATTTTTAGGCATACTAGTGTATCAATTTTAATATATAACAACACTTCTGTGATTAGACAAAACTTACAGTTACAACTCGTACGAATTAACTGTCCACTTCGCGTAATGACGTTATTGTCATTAAAAGATCTTTTTAATTACGGTAACAAAGATGCTATTGCTGCTGAGCGCTTGCGGCGAATGCGGGGTGCCGCGCCCCGCAGCGGGTGAAGGGTCGCAATCCAGCGGACGTGCACATGTTAGTTGTCGCGTGTTGTACGTCTGTACGAACAAAAGAAAGAGCAGATGTGTTGTTTCATACTATATGGCGCTTTCAAAGAGCAGATGTGTTGTTTCATACTATATGGCGCTTTCAAAGAGCAGATGTGTTATTTAAAAAAAAAGTATCTTCACGCCCATATCCCCGAAGAGGTAGGCTGAGACACAACCAGGGCACCCACGACTAGCCGAAGACACTACGTCCCACAATGTGATAGGTGGCAAGCTTATCGCCAATCAGGCACATTTCCAATCTCGAGGAACGTTTTTTTTAATTAGAAAATTAGAAAAAAAAACAATTTTCTTTTTGTTGCCCGGTACCTCATGCAATCAAGTCCAACAACTGAACCGCTAGACCACAGAGGCGAGGAGGTGTTGTTTTATACTATTTTTTTTTATATTATAGGAAGGCAAAGAAGCAGACGGATTGTGGCGCTGTCATATAGTATGAAACAACACATCTGCTCTTTACTATACACAAAGAGCATTGCGTGTGCCGTCATGCATGCGATATATCTGTACGCAAACAGAGTCTCTAAAATATTACAGTCACGCACAGATAAGATGTCGTTATTAATATTAGCACTTCACTACATAGTATAAAACAAAATCGCTTTTATAGTGGACAAATACTGTTATTTTTGAGGTTTCTAATGTGATGTCGCAAATAATTACATTTTTTCCGCTTACATTGCATCAGCATTGCACCCGTGCGAAGCCGGGGCGGGTCGCTAGTACTATAAATAAACTAATTAAGTAGTAGGACAAATGACTAATTTTAACTTAAACGATCTCTACTAAATTGGTACTATCATCACAATGAAAGTTACCTATTATCTAGTCATGGTGTTAATGATAAATATATGTAAAATAATACTTGTCTGATAGAAGTTTTGAAATCTTGCCAATACGTTTTTGAAAGCAGTTCGAGAGAAATGTACATCGTATTTATGTGTATTTGCAGGTATACGTTGGTGAAACTGGCGCATGCATCCGCCGCGACAAATACTGGGGTCGAGCGTTATCCGAGGCGGGGCTTCGGAACGCTCTGCGGGACTTCTTCGCGGCGGGCGGAGCCCTGCGGTCGCGGGTCGTCAAACGTGCGCTCCGACAGTTGGAACTGTTGCGGCGGGCTGTCGCCAAACAGACCAGCTATCGGTTCTACTCCTGGTTAGTATCCACTCGTTTAAATGTCAATAAATTTTACATACAGTATATTATCCTAACATAGATTTACGACGCTGATGTAAAATTATATATATGCCGTTTGACTACAAAAAAAACACTCGTTGAACACGACGTGTTTTACTAAACACTGTCTAAAATTGGATTCTCAACCAATGACTTGCTGCTACGTAATTTACGTGCAGTAAATTATAGGTTGCATGACAATTTTAGACATACATACCTACATATCTTCACGCCAAGTCCCTTACGGGGTGGCAGAGAGTATCGAGTGCCAGACCTCACGATCCTGACATACAAACACGCCGGTTTCGGAGACTCTTGACACCATCCTCGGATAATATCCGATTGATCTGATCGTGAAATGTCAGCCTTGGTCTCCCGGGTACCTACATCCATCATCCACATTCGCATTGTATATCTGCTTTGTCAATCTTTCATCCGTCATTCTTTCCACATGACCGAACCAGCGGAGCATGCCCTTTCGCATTTTAACACCAACACTTTATTTCAATCCCACTCTTTCTCGGATCTCACTGTTACGAATGCGGTCAGCGAGCGTTACACCACAGATTTTCCGTAGTGCTCTCATTTATTTTATTTAGACAATTTTAGACAATAGTGGTAATTCTGCTAAGTACAAGCTAAAGTTATTCGAAATGTACACTACTTTTTGTAAATGAAACCAAAACAAAAACGATGAAATATTTAAGACATAATAGATTATATTATGTCATAATATACTTAATAGTCGCGACATGTTAAATTGTGACATTTGAAGTAAACGTTTTCTGAGGAATAGGAATATACAATCTAATCTGAGAGCACTAAATGTGTTTTATCTCTTTCTATTACTTTCGTTGGAAGAAGATAACAATAACCTAAAATTAGTTTACCTAGTACGGGAGCTGCAAAATTACCATCAGTGTCTAGTTAAATAGGCATCTAATTTTTATTGTGGTAAGGCGGATAGATTATTTTTTTGGTTGTAGTGCTTACACTAAGGTATGAGTATGATAAATAATCTCTTCGTTGTAATAGGCTTTGTATTACGCTTAATGGTATGTAGTTTAAAGATCAGAAAGAAAGAGATATTAGTGCAAAATCTATATTTTAAGTTCTTATCTAAGAAATATCTTCGATAGTTTAGTTTATATCTAAAATATTATGTCGTAAGACAAGATTTTTGAATGTAGTAGTTAAAAATGTTTTCTTTTGTTTTATTTCCAGTTCCCTATTGATAGTGTACGAGGGTGACGTATCTTGTCAGTCGACGGACGAGGCGAGCTGCAGCGCGTCCTCGGAGTGGTCCGGGGAGTGCTCGGAGCCGTCGGGACACTTCGACATGTCCACCCTACACGACGAGATCTCGGAGGACTCGCGCTCGCCCTTCGTGCCGCACTCCGAGGAGACCATGGGCGGGTACGAGGAGGGCGAGAGCGCGGCAGCGGACGAGCGCCGCCACCCGCCCAGCCCGGACTCCGCCGACAGCTGGATGGCCTACTCCTCCGCCAGCGGGGAGTCCTGGCGGAATAACGAGGACACGGAGGATAACACGGGTAATTACATTTTATTTAGTGTTACATAAAATAATATTGCTTTGATTACAAGCACTAGACGGATTGACATATTTAAATTTTTACATGCATTTAGTAAATGCGATATTTAAATACGTAGATTATGAGATACCTATGGGCAAGCTGTGAGCAGAAAGGTTTTGAAATAATATTGAAAAATTTAATATATTCTGAAAGATACCATTACTAAATAGGTATTAAATTGTAAATATTTTCCTTAAGTAGTGTTTGTATATTTATCACAGATACTATTTTTGCTATTCAAACTGACGCACGACAATAATAAACTATGATATGATCGTTTTTTAATTTTGTTTTTTTTTTCACTATGTAATTTTTACGAGAAATGTTTAATACAATTGATTTGAATGTGTTGTCCAGGCAAGCGCGCGCGCACGTGGCCGTCCCCGCCGGACGAGCGCGTGGACATCCGCATGATCGACTTCGCCCACACGGCGTTCGCGGGGGCGGCGGCCGAGTCCCCGCTGGCCACCGCCACGCCCCACCACGGGCCCGACTGCGGCTTCCTCACCGGCGTCGACTCCCTCAAACGGCTGCTCACCGAGATACTGCTGCCGCAGCCCTACAGTTAATGAGCCCAAACTCATTCTCATCCTCTTTCGGATT